>BCNH02000011.1:22049614-22109649 GCA_001662345.2 Metrosideros polymorpha var. glaberrima | reverse complement strand
CCAGTTTTTTTATTATTATTTTTTATTATGCTCTTTATTATTATTTTTTTTCTGTTTCTCTTTTTTATTTCTTTATTTTTATTTGTCTTTTTCTGGACCTTTTTTCCTTTCGCGGACCTTCACCGAGAGCTCACCTTCGAGCTCTCCACCTATGGCCATCGCCTCACCGAGAGTCATTGTCGGCCGCTGACGTTCACCGTCGACACCAGTGATCGCCGCTGACCTCTTGGTCACCTCCGGCCGACGTGATCTTCATCGGACCACCGCCGACGGCTGGGACAGAATTAATAAAATCAACTACAACTTCATCACTGAACAAGCGGAATTCTATTTCTCATCAACCATGACCCAAAGCAATCAACAACGCAATTAAAATGTACATGGTAGAGAGAGGGAACCAGTGAACTAGCAGTGACAGATCTTAACAGTGGGTGCCGCTGACAAAAGAGAGGGGTCTCCGGCGCGGGCGTTTGTCCGTAACCAACTCCGGCGAACGAAAAAATGCCACCAACACATGTAGAAATCACGAGTTCAGTTCACGGTTCAACGACTAACGAAGCAAACGTAAGTCTAACACAGCTCGACGACCGATTATACTAAAACAGATTTGAAGTTTCTCTTAAGCAAATCATCGAGCATGTTATGTGCAGTTCAGAAAATGGATTTCAGGCTTGATTCTGACGTGATCCGCAGCACAAACCCGGCATAAAACACTTCTAATCAATAGTATTCAGTCTCAGGAGGATTTAGTTTCGAATGATTCTATTACAGACCGAGCTTAATCATTTTGGCGAAACGGGACAGAAGCGGGAGTTGAATGGATTACCTGGTTGATCGGCGAGGGAAGACTTGCCAAGATAGACGACGGTGACAGCGAGGACAGGAACTTCCGTTTCCGTTTTCTTCCTCTTCTCTTGATTTCCGATTGCTCTCCCTCTCGATGCGATCCACCCTCTCTGACTGTTACTCTAATTTTTTCTCCTCCTCCTCTAATAAAAAACGCGAATCCCGCTCGGCCAACGGAGAACTCAATCCCTTAACCCCATCGTGCTAACGGATTTTGATTCTCCCTCTAGAAGCTTTGCTCTAGCTGGCCTTTATTTTCCTTTATTTTTTCTTTTTTCCTCCTTTTTTGTGCGCACCTGAGTTCGGGAAGATGATAAACAGTGCCGGGTATGCTGGGTCGGGTCGACTTGACCCGGAAGACCTGATTTGGTTTGAATCCAAAATCAAGCTTAAATTTGTTACTATTTTTATTTTATTTTATGAAATTGATGATTCCCCATAATTCTAAAGCATTTTTAGGTTCTAATCATAAAGAAATTTGGATTTAATGTTGTGTCTAAATGTAAAATTCCCAAATTTCCCGAACCGGGTCTAGTTTATTTTTGCAAAATTCAGAGACTTGCAGACCCGTTCTTGTAATATTGACACCACCAATGTATTCCTTATAGTTTATTATGCTTAGGGTAATGTTCAATTTGAGCCAATTTCGTTTCTTTGATCGAATCCCCAAATTGGGCTTAAAATGGCCTAAAATGTACCCGAATTTTGGGGAAAATCGAATTTCATGTCAAATTGTGAAATTGGCTTGTCCAATGTGCAATTGATAGTCTCTAGGTCAAATGTCATGAAAGACTCCAAACTTAAAAAGGGCTAGAAATGGTCCGATTAGATTTTTGTTCCATTAGGGTATAGTAATTACCCAAAAATTGGGGAAAAGTATACTTCCAATGGAATTTTGTAAAATTGACAATGAAAAAGTACAATTAGGAGAAAAATAAAATGAATGACTATTTTTTCATATTTTTCCGATCTCATTTGGTATTTTTTTAAATTTCGACTCCATTTAATGCATAAGAAAATTCAAAAAAATCCGAAAAATTAAGAAAATTTTATTTTTTGCCAAAGTTAGTTCCTAGGTTATGACCGAGGTTTCTAACTTTGATTTTCATGATTTTTATAAAAAAAAAATTGACCAAAAATCAAGTGTTAACATGAACCATTTCAAACATTTGAAGTATTCCCAAACTTTGATGAAATTGAATTCTCAAATTCAGCAAATAAGGATCAAACGCTGAACAGCTCAGAGATCGACCTAACAAATAATGAAAAAGGAAAGGATCTCGAAGTGCGTGGTGAACAAGATGATAGAACCAACAAGAACTGAAAGCACAAATCCAGTCATCCAAGAAATCTCATAATTGGGAATCTAGATGAAGGAATCAAAACCATATCAAAGTACAAAGATGTCATCAGTACACTAGCACTGATTTATGAAGTCGAACTAAAAGGAATTGAAGAAGCTTTATCTGATGAAAGTTGGATAAATACTATGTAAGAAGAACTCTGGCAATTCGAGGTCAATGAAGTCTGAGAGATTGTGCCAAGACCAAAGAACCATCCAGTAATAGGAGCAAAATGGGTATTCAAGAATAAACTGGATGATAAAGGCAAAGTTACCAGGAACAAGGCAAGACTAGTGGCCAAAGGTTACTCTCAAGAAGAGGGAATCGACTATGATGAAACATATGCACTAGTGGACATGTTAGAAGCCATTAGGCTACTCTTAGCTTATACATGTTATCATTATTTTAAAACTTTTTTAGATGGACAAAAGTGCATTCCTAAATGGGTACATCAAAGAAAAAGTTTATGTAGAACAAACTCCTAGTTTTAAAGAACCAAGAAAGTCTGACAATGTTTACAAATTGAAGAAAGCTCTATGTGGTCTTAAATAAGCACCTCGTGCTTGGTATGAAAACTAAGCAATTTCCTAATCAACGATAATTTTGAGAAAGGTAAAGTAGATACCACTCTTTTTTTAAAGAAAGAAGGTAAAGACATCCTACTCATTCAAATTTACGTTGATGAAATAATATTTGGCTCTTCTAATGAACGACTCTGCAAGAAATTTTATAAGATGATGCAAGATGAATTTGAAATGAGCATGATGGGAGAATTGACATTCTTCCTTGGTCTTCAAGTCAATCAGACAAAAGATGGCACCTTCATTTATTAAGAGAAGTATGCAAGAGAAGTTGTGAAGAAATTTGACATGGAAAACAGTAAGAAAACATAAACTTCAATGTCCTACTCTTCTAAACTTGAAAAGGGTGAGCAAGGTACAAAAGTTGATCAGAAGTTATACAGAAGCGTGATCGGATAACTATTATATCTAACTGCTTCTAGACCTAATATTCTCTTCAGTGTTTGCATGTATGCACGATTTCAATCAGACCCTAGAGAATCACATCTTTTAGCTGTTAAAAGAATTATTAAGTACATCAGCACTTATCATAGAATTGGAGTATGGTATCCCAAAGGTTCAAATTTTATACTTAATGGATATTCTGATGCTGATCTTGCTGGTTATAAGATTGACAGGAAAAGCATATCTGGAACATGCCAACTGTTGGGCTGTATGCTAGTTTCTTACCATTCCAAGAAGCAAAATACTATCATTATGTCAACCGCTGAAACATAATATGTTGCACTGGGTAGTTGTTGTGCTCAGATCTTGTGGATGAAGCAATAATTAAGAGATTGTGGTGTTAAAAATTCAAATGTTGAAATCAAGTGTGATAACACAAGTGCTATTAATCTGACCAAAAATCAAATTCTAAACTCTAGAGCAAAGCATATAGAAATTAAGCATCATTTCATTAGAGATCATATTCAAAATGGTGATGTGAGTATTCTGTTTGTAGATTCAAAACATCAATTAGTTGATATTTTCACAAAACCTCTTGGAGAGAATGCCTTTGAGTTTGTTAAGAATAAATTGGGCATTACTAATCATTTTTCTTAAGTCATGAAGAAAATAGGGAAAATCTTCAGAGTTCAAAGGATTACAACATCTGATGATGCTCATTGATCATTGTCACAAGTGCTTTATTTAGCTAGAATCTTCAAATTTTGGCGCGTAAGTTTTATTTTTACAAGGAAATCAGGTGCGAACAACAATCTCTTTTATTTTTAGCATCTAAATATTTTAAATATGCCATTATTGATACGATCTCCTCGTAAAATTAAGTGACGGTTATTCCCTTAAATTTTGGATCAATTTTCGATTCTTGCTAAAAACTGTCAAAATACAGTTTCCAAAAATTCTAAACCAAAGCATCGTTTCAAATCTTCCCTCTTAATATTAAATTTCTCTTGTACTCTCCTTTCACTCTTTGCGATTGTACTAAACACTCAAACCCTCACTTCTCTTGTGCAAACAACTCTTCCAGAATCAAAAGATTGAAACTTTTCATCCTAAACCTATTCAAAATCCATTCATGGCTCCAAAATCAGCCTCATTGACAAAGAAATCTTCAATGGGAACTCGCAAATCATCTCGAATCTCAAAAAGATAAATGGGTAGGCCTACAACTGATTAGACTCACTTCGAGATTTCTGACTCTAAATGGGACAACGCATCCAAATCCCATTCCTCTGAATCAGTTGGTAAGACTCTTCCTCCTATGGATGGGAAGTTATTGCTGCCATTGAACTAAAGAAATTGATAATTTATTTTTGAAATAATGGAGTGGTCGAGCCTATTATCATGAAGTTTCTGAATGAGAATGGATATGTAGATGAGGAAGCACTGAATAATGTAGTTGAGCAACCTCTGTGAACTTTACCTCCTGAGAAAGAAAATGTTAAGGGAAGTTCTTCGAAGAAAGGAAAGGAGAAAGTCAGTGACCCTTCAAAAACCCTTATGTCTGAGAATATGGCTGAAGAAATCTTTGTTGATGGAAAAGAGAAAGACAATGATGAGAAGCTATTTTGAAACTTTCAGAAAAGATTGAGTGGCTTTTACACTCTATGAAAGGAGAAAGGAGTCATGTTCAGATCAAAAAAACATATGGATTATTATAATGCTTTACCGGATTGGGGAGTAGTAGAGCATAGGACGGTTAATTTTGAGTTTTTCGGCAATAATGGAATTCTTATACAACACTATTTCATCGAACCAAAACTCAAGAATTTCTATCAATATGACTATCCTGTGTATCTTACCTGAACAGCCTACTTCTACTCCAATTTGTAATTTTTCTCGCCTAATGTTTTGCAGTTCCATGTTTATGACAATGAGTACACAGTGACATCTTCTGATCTTGCTAAGATATTTGGAGTAAAGTGATTTAAATTCACTCCTACATCCATTCATCCTGATGAAGCCTATAAGTTTTTTTATTGGAATTCCAGAGTTTGCACGAAAAGCTAAATCTCATGTTTCACCTGACTTGTTTCCTCTAGATAACATCTTTCTGCATAGAATCGTCATAAGTTATCTTAGACCTAAGGGGTCTTCAAGGACAGATGTAAGCAAATATGAGGCCAAAGTGATATAGGCCTTGGCCAATAACAAACCCTTTTCTCTATCACACATGATCATTCTGCACATGTACAGATCCATTAAAAAGAAAAATGGAAACCTTCCTTATGAATCCTTGATTACTAGATTGTTTGAACATCTTCATATCACAATTCTTGATGAGCTGTCTGAGGACTCTAAGGACACCATGATCATTGGTGAAAGGATGGCAAGAAGAAGGGGGTACTTCAAGACTGAAGAAAGTTAGATGAAGAGAGGAAAAAAAGTCAAAGTCACTATTAATGATCCTCTAGATGTGGATGAAGCTGAGGCTTCAAAGAAACAAAAAAGGCAGTCCAAAAAGTCTGCCACTCAAGCTTCGAAAACTTCTAAGAAAGGAAGTTCCAAGTCGTTATCTAAAATGTTGCTGGTGGACGAAGATTCTAATGAGAATTCTTCTGTGAATGTCGATATCCATGATACTAAGGAAGCATCAGAGAAGAGCAAGAATTCTGCGGAGTCTTTTACCAATGCCATGGATGAAGATAACACCTCTGACTTCAATACTAATGAGGATCTTAGCATTGTAGAAATATGCTTCAGAAGTTACAAGAGATAGCCAGGGCTGTTGCTGAAGCAAACAGACAAGAACAAATGAGAGTTGAAAATGAAAGACTGAAAGCAGAAGAAGAAAAAAAAGCCTAGGCAAAAGCTGAAGCAGATAAGAAAGCAATAGAAGATGCAGAATCTAGAATGAGGGCCGAGCAAGAAGCTGAGCAGAAGAGGCTTGAGGAAGAACATAACCTGTATGAGCAGGAAAAAGCTGAAGAATACTTTGCATACCGTGTGGAAAACAGAGAAGGTGGAAGTATTCCAGTCTCTGAGCCTACTGAAACTGATCCTTCAATGGTAGAGTCTGTAATCACTGTTACAAGCTTTGAGAACTTAAGCCCTTAAAGAGCTTTAGCAGCTGCTGCACTGACCTCATTTGTGCTAGTTACTTCTACAAGTGCTGGCTATTTTGCTGGAACCTCTTGGACTTCTCAAACTCCAAGATATGCATATTTTGAGGGGGAGCCTTCTAGATCAATTGATCTTCCCACACCTGGTTCGATCAATCAAATGTTTCAGTTTCTGTGTGCTAAGATTGATCGCATCAAAGATGAATTTCATCTCAAAACTGAGTTGATGAGGGACATGATTGCAATACTAGACTCCTCGCATCCTCTCAGTGATATGTTCAGTAGAGACAAACTCAAATTGAGGCTAATATTGATTATCTCAAACATCATGTTGAAGACCAGCTGAACCTCTTGGATCGAGTCATGTGTGGAAAACTATGACATTTTGACAAGCTATTGGAAATATACCTTAAGGAATTTCAGAATGCTCAACAGAAGATAAGATACTTTGACCTGGTTCCTAAACCTTTTGAGCAATTTGTTCCTCCCTCAAGTGTTAACCTAAATGTCTCCACATCTGCTCCAAGTTAGCCAACTCCTGCACCAATCCCTGCACCTGCATCGAGCCAACCCTCCACCTCGAAATAACTATCACAATCTTTCAGTTATTTTCATGTTCTTTTGATTGTCTTGTTTGGATTGTGTTTGACAGACACCGTATGTTTTTGGTTTGTTGTTCATTTCAATTGGGAGTACTGAACTATGTTTGATTATCATTATCTTTCTGATATTCACTTTTATGATGTTGACGAAAAGTGGGAGAGAGATATATCCTTGCAAGACAAGCTGTATAGGTTACAGAGTCACAGAACAATCATGTGAACAAACCACGATAAATCATCGATTGGTTAACTTAATCATTAATTTACACAACATGTTTTTCTTAAACATATATCGTGTTAAATATCTAAATTCTTTTGAACTTATGCAAGGAATGTTTTGTCTTCATAAAAAAGGGGGAGATTGTTGTGGAAATCTTTTATATAGGTTTTGAAGACTAACATAATATTTTATTGAACTAGACTCACTCTAATGAGATCATTTTTCAAGTGATATATCCAAGGAAAACTTATTCATATCTTATTTATTAATCTCTGTATATTACTGCGTCTGAAGTCTTGGTTCGCATATTGAATGGACGCTACTAGAATATTATGAAGGAGCTCTTTATGACTTGCATGAATGATATTGTCAAGTTTCTATTCTTCTATGTACTCAACTTATAAGGCAATCTCAGACTTTAAGTGTATTCAGAACTTTGTGAGTAACATTTGAAGACAACGTCTAAAGCAATCTTCTGAAGACATCTGAATATCAAAGATTTTTCAGACTTGATCTCCAACGGATATATAACATCCATGCGACAACTTGGGGTCTAGCCTGGTGTTTCACTTTGAACATAATTGAGTCATGATCAAATCTTAGATTGATTTGCAACGGATAATCAAAAGCAAATCTTCTTTATTTGATTGGATATCCTCTTGATTGGCGAGATACACTTACCTTACTTGGAACTCAACTTATGAAAACTCGGATTCTGGTTGTATGGGCAACAAAATCAACTGGAGATTCAATCTCTTCTACAACGACTACTTAATCTCTCTTTGGAAAGTTTGGATATAAGAGGAAGTTAGAAGAACTATCCTCTAAAGGTTGTCCAACAGCTAATTTGGAAGTGGAGAAGTATAAAAGGAGGACAAGATGCCCAAATGAAGAGAGCGCGAATCATAAATTCCAAAGTGCTAGAGAGCCTAGTTCATATACACTTGTTATCAAGAGAGCTTACATTGTAATCATCAAGAGGTGCTAGTCGAAAATTCTGTGATCAAGAGAGTGATCATCTTGAGAGCACATACTGTAACCTCTTATTGATTTATTTGATAGTGGAAACCAGCCAAGGAGGCTGATCGCATGGAGAGTGGACGTAGGCTTGATCAAGCCGAATCACTCTAAATCTATTGTGCAATTTTCTCTACCCCTATTCTCTTTATTTAGATAGAGCATTGTACTTCTACTAATTTTTGACATAACTCTGTTATTCATCAGTGTTTGTTAATTCAGCATAATCAAACTTAAGAGTCTCAATTTCGCATTAATTTCTTAAGTTTGTTTGAATTCACCTATTCATCCCCTCTAGGTGATACTACTAGTTACATCAAAGGAGACTAAGATTGGGGGAATCTCTCCTAACTCAAAGCCGAATGGGTTCAGTAGAGGTATGAACAACTATGCATTATTGAAGAAAAGAGTTTGAAAACCTTATGCCGTGGTCAAAGTTATCAAAAGTGAGTGGGCAAGTCGTTTAACTGCAAGGTTCGACCAAGGAGCTTCGAAGGCAATGACCTTGTCTTGAAAAAGGTCTCGTCTGCAGTTCAAGACCCTTGTGGAAAGTTCACGCCAAATTACAAATGCCCCTATGTTGTCAGGAAGGTCCTATCCAGTGGAGCCTTGATCTTTGTAGAAATGGATGGCCAAGAGTTGTCAATGCCTGTAAATGCTGACGCTCTTAAGAAGTATTATCCATGAATGAAATTTGGAAGCCATTGTGCCCTCATTTCATCAAAGTACGAGTCACGTTAGGACATTTGCATTCCATACATCTATATCATTTGCATGTTTGTTCACTTTGCAGTTTACAAGAAAAGCTGCGAATCCAAAAGATGGAATCAATTAGTAGAGGATGGGGGCACGAAATCAAAGGTGTATCATTCCAGATTGCCATTTCCAAAGGTATTCATTAATATATTTTTCTCTACATTCTGTCAGGAAAACCCCGAAATGAGGAATCATCAACTAACGCGAGCCAGGTAAGTATCCGTTTTCCCTTAATGTTGAAAATGATCCTTAGAGATCACTATTAGTCAAAGCATTTGAAATCATGTCATAATCATTTTTGAAAATTCAAACAAGGATTCAAAGAAAAAAAATTTGATCTAAAGATTGTTCTTCCAAACTTTTGAATGGAATCATTCAACCGATCATTCGTGTATTGATTCGTGCATTCTTTATCAAAATATCCCCATGGAAGGCACTTTGAAACAAATGATTTTTGAGAAAATAAAAGAGAAATGTTAAGCATGCCAAGTAAGTACCTTCAAGATGACGAGAGGCAAGCCAAATCCAAACACGTCCCTACACACTTATGAGAGATTAAAAAAAAGAATTGAGCTATGAGATGGATAGGTCGAAATGATAAAAAGCATTTCATTTTTTTCCCCAAACACTCAAACAAATCTCTTGCCATTTACTTTGAGCCTAAATAGCGAGATTATTTCCTCAAAATACCCATGTCAAAAACCACCCCACATCGGGCCAAGATAGGAGGTTTCAATTGAAAAATTAGAGAAAAAGATCAAAGAAAGAGTTAGTTGCTTTCACTTGCATTAACCTTTTTGTGTTAGCTTCAGGTAAACTTCCATTGAAACTCAAAGCATCCCAAAGCGAAGAAAGAGCATTCTCTTCAATACCCTAAACACTTCCACCCCTTGTGGGATCAAGCTGAACCTAAAAACCTTTCTTCCGAAGTCTCAATTGGTGATCATCTCTCTACACTGGGGCAAGGCAAATGGTTTACCAAGAGATCACAAAGTGATTCAAGAAGCGATATATCTTGGGATCCCTCAAGAATCCTAGGAACTCAAGCCAAAGAAGAAGCAAAAAGAAAAGGCCAAAATGGTACAACATATGGCAAACCCAAAATTCAAAAGGAAAACAAAGATTCAAAGAAAAATCTTGAATCAAATTCCAAAAGTTGATACCCAAAGAGTGAAGCTCATAGAAGATACAAATTAAAGTCAGAATCATTAGATGGACTCTTGAAAAATTGGATCCCGAAAGTCAAGAATGTTCAAAATCGAGTGGTTGGTAACCATGCCAAGATAATCACCAATTTCCATACACATACCCTCGTCATGAAAATACCTTCACGCATAAAACCCCTTTGAAAACACTTCAAGCCTTTCTAGCCTTTTCAGCCTTTCACCGAACCAATATTATGGCCCTTTTTTGAAGTCTCTTTCGATTGGGATAGTCCGAGTGGATACGGCAATCTTGCATTAGAAGCTACCGCTTAAAGGAGTAGAAGTAATAATTTCTTTATTATCTTCGAGGTTCTTGACTTGTAGACACGGCAAAGATAGAATTCAAAGAAGTTTTCCTTCTTGGCCTCAAAGCGCAAACCCTTTGTGTAAACCCTTAACCAAGCCAACCTTATGATCCCTTAAAAGACCTTTTGGATTGACCAAATTATATTCTTTACGAATATTCCCGATGGCTTTCGATATAGGTTATGAGAGAATTGTCTTCCCAAAGAGAAGTTGTTTCCCACATCAATGGTTGGGATGAAAAGCCTTCCCTTGAGAGCCAGGGTAAGAAAACCTTTCTGATGAGGGTGTACCGATTTGGCATCTTTAACCCCAAATCTTTTAGTTTACTCAAAATCATTTTGCTCAAAAGCTTTCCTCCAAGGGAATTTATGATGACTAATGACATTTTTCAAACATTGAATATCGATTGCATTGAATGACATTCAAAAGTCTTCATGCAAAACCCAAAACCCCATTGATTTACCAAAGAGCAATTTCAAGATCTTTTCAAAGAACTTTCATCCAAACGTAGTGCTTTTCTGAAATTCCGTTAGATTTACTTCGTGTAATCTCAGACCCCTTTTAAACCTTTCCTTAGTGGATGTTCCTAAATCTTCCCTTTGATTAGCCATAACGTAGTCATGGAAGCCTCTTTCTAAAATGAGTTTTTTCCCAAGCGGTACTACAAAGCACATTATGAGCACGTGGTCGAACGACGTGGCTCATAACTTTAGGTACGGTGATACCCAATAGTCCTTTTGAATGCGTGCGAGTTGTAACTTAGGAGCAAATCACCCTCCAAGTGATTGCCTGATTATTCATATTGTCTTCTTTTGAGAATGGTGAATGTTAAGACGGTTTTTTGATGCGTGCGTAGGCTTGTAGTTTAGGAGTTTTCACCCTCCAAGTGAGTGCGATGTCGCATTTCAAAATGAAGCCGAAAACCAATAGTCTTTTGTGTGCATGCGTACTTGTAGCTCTGGAGAAAATCACCCTTCGAGTGAGTGCGGCGTGTTATATGAATGACTAATGCACGTCGGGTAGGACAATACCCAAAGTGTTTCCTTTTTCCGTACAAGTGAGCAAGTGGTACCGTGGAATTCTTCCATCCATAAAAAGGGAAGGTTTCTTAAACCAAAGCCTTATTTCCACCAATCAAGTAAGTAGCCCTATCCTTGGTCGTTTACAAAAAAAAATAAAAATCAAGGGTGCAATCTGCATTGTTTGAGAGAAGGAAAGAGAGAGATATATTTGAAAAGTGTCCTAATGGCTGGAGGTAAGTTTCAAAGGTACGTCCTCGATTTGGGCTACCTGTTAGCCCATTTAGCTAGCCCATTTCCCAAGGTGAGCCCATTCCTCTACCCACTTAAGCCTAAATTACTAGAGTTGCATCCAATATGCAAAAGGACCAAAATGCCTAAACTTGGAGGATAAGCTTGGATATCCATCCTTGATTGAACCAAGAGCCAAGATTAGAACTTAAGAATGGACTATATATTGCACTTTTTCCCCAAAAACTTAGGGGGGAATATTTTTGGGGGCAACCACTTCTAGATAGTCTTAGTAATCTTTCTCTCCGTCTCGGCTACACGCCCGCCAACCGCGTCTTGCCACTCATCGCCGGCCACCCCCCGACAGACCACCACCACCACCATGACTCTCACTTACCCCATACACTGTCACACCACCAGCCACCTAAGCCGACCGTTGAAGACCCACTTTCTGGCACCTTCTCCCCTCTTGGCTGCAACACCGGCATGGGCGCCGGTGATTCGTCTGCCTGGCGGAAACCATTTCCGCGGCCACTTCTGGCCATCCGTTCGTGTCCAAAGCCTTGTCACCACCACCCCTGACGTGCCCTCGACTGTTGGGTTGGTTCTGGTCATCCGTTGGAATTCTTTCGGTGGCTGAATAGCTCAACCGAGCATCCGTCGATCGCTGGCAAAGGTGGGTTCATTCTCAACTCGAATGCAACCTCTTTTGAGAATGAAAGAAATAACGTGGCTATGCATTTATGGTGTGATTGTTGACCATCTTGCTATGCATATGTGTTGGTTTTAGGTTTAGATTGATGTTTGATAATCATATCTTGCTTGCCTATTGTTCGTTTGATGATATACCATGTTTTGTGAAACTCATTTTTCTATCTTTTATGCTTCTATTGGTCATTTGGGTCCTTAAACACGTTTCTTTAAAAAATTCATTAACTTGATATTCGAAGACGACATCCTGAGCTTCGATTTGAGTGGTTGCAGGACTAAAAAGAAGATCATTTGTTATGTGAAAAGGTCCCCGAAATCTGGTCTCAAAATCTGAAAATCTGAAAACCTGAAAACAGTTTCTGTTCTTTGTTGTTTTTTTACTATTCCTGACTGACCTTTGGCGTTTCTCGATTTTTTGTGATTTGTTTCACACAAAATATGGAAAAGTGTTCTACATGAAAGTTGTAGAGAACATCCATTTCTATTTTGTGAAAATTTTCAAGGCCAATAAAGTTGATAGGTAGGTCAAATCCATAGCTAAACTACCGATCTTTTCGGGTATTTTTCCAGATTCTAGAACAGAAAGTTCTTTTGTTTTTTTTTTCACCAAAACGACACAGTTGCAGTCCTTATTTGTATAATCCCAAAACATAAAAGTTGTTCATTGGGGTCTTATTTAGTAGCATGAAAAGTTTGGTGTCATGGGTACTGAGTTTGATATGTCAATTCTTCAAAATACGGACAATGCTCAAATAAGTTTTCTAAACCGGTAGAATCTGACCTTTGGGGTGAGATCGTGTGATTTCTCGAACCTGAAGGGCTCTTTTGAAAAAACCCAAATATGAAAGTTTCTCAGAACATCTCGATCTTGCATTCTATGAAATTTTATGATTTTTAAACATAATTTACTATTTTACCAGAGCCTTCAAAGTTCCAGGAAAAAATTGGACTTTTTTCTGACCTACGGGTCCTTTTGTTGAATTTGTGGATCTTTCAAGACCGAATTGGCTGATATTCCCTATTGAGTTTGAAACCCCATTTCCTAAGTTTTCCAATGGTGCATGGCTTGTCATGATTGAGCTTCATTAGCTAGGATGATTAGTCTTGAACTCATTGATTCCGTTTTGCGATGAAAATAGTTGATTGGCTCTTGATTGCCCTATCTCTTATTGTTTGTTTGATTAGTCGACCTAGCTTGCCATATCATGTGTTTAATTTAATGCTTGTGTATGCCTTGCTAGATGAATGTTCGCATTTGATACTCGATTCGGCGGTTAGTCCTTTAGGGATCCATTAGTGTTAACTCTAGGGATTAATAGCGTTAAACCTTTACGTCGCTTTCGCAAGTGAGGGTCCAACGTATTAATCACAAATCAATTAATCCTTGTCATCTAGGCGGGTGGGGACTTTTGAAATGCATATATTCAAAGGCCGATCCCGAGGCTACTTAGTTGTCATTGTTGGAAATTGATTGTTAGATGAATGTTAGTATTGCATGCTTTGAGCCAAAAGTCAATTTCCCGACAAGGCGGTCCATGGTGAGGCGACCCTTCTCATCCAACGGAGGTGACAAAGACCGATGTCCATTCTAGTCCTTATTTTTGTGAAAAATTGTAATTCTTAAATACTCGACGAGTTGCGGGTTTTATTTCCTCGCACTTAGAATAGCTTGTCTTTCATTATATTGTGTGTTTACTTTATGCCCCAAACTTCAATATGTTGCTTGTTAATTTCTTTTTCTAGATTAGGATAGTTCGATCTAGGATCTAAATGGAAAATCACAAAAACATGTCGCGTGCTCACTTACAAACAGCTTTGACCTTTAGGATTAAAAAATGTCAAGATTGCATGATCACTTAGAAAACACACCAACTAATTAGGTACTGAAAGTGTGTTAATAGAAATATTAGTGTAAGCAAGTCCTCGAGTTTAGAATCTCTAGTTCCGTAGGATTGAGTTGATCCTCCCTCATCTCAATTGGGTTTCTAACCTTGTGGCATCCCCTTTCTGGGATCGAGCCATGATATCCCAAGCCATCACATGCTAAGAGGCTTCATTAATTCTTTTAGTTCAAACGCAAGTGGAAGACAATAAACTTAAAGACAACATTTATAATGTAAAAAAAACATAAAGGGCGACTTTTATTTACTTCATATTAATAGGCGTTCATAAACATGAAGGGTGGGGTAACAACTAGGAGGTCACTAAAAGGATAACCTACACCCATACTAACAACATTTACATGCTTCTACCAATTTCCACCTCCATATAGCTGGCGGTTTAGACAAAAAGAAACAATCACACGCCTTCAAAAGTCACCACACCACTACGAGCACACGCCCATGGTTGTAAAAAAGAATGCCAAACAATCCCACCTCACACGATCAAGCACCACTACCAGCTCTCCTAATACTGTCGAAGGGAAAAGGAAGAGGACCAAAAAGACAACCGCCAACCCTAGCGTAATGGACTATAAAACGGCATAGAATCGGTCCCATAGGTGTGAGGACATCAACCTACAAAGTGATCGTAAACCTCACAAACACTATGCTAGGAAAACTAGGATTGGTAAGCTCAGTAACAGACCCCTCGAAGTCAAAGGGTACGTCGTAGGTAGCTATCTGTCTGGCAAACATTGTACTAATGATCTGAAAACATGGAAGGCACTAGGAGTGAGATGAACTCAACAAGTAAAATAAGCAATTTCTAAACTACGCAATCCATTATTATCACAGCTAAGAAATATATAACATAATGATAATTTATACGTTAAACTTAGACCATCACTAAGACACTACGCATACCTCGTAATTCAAGGCTAATGAAACTGTAGGTAACACAAACTTAGAAAAGTAAATTATGGGTGGATGAATGCATATGCAATGCTTATGAACTCTCAGGTGATCACCCTCATTAATATCACCTCTGGTTTACTAACCGGACTTCTGTAGTAAGCTAGCCACAGGCACCTTGCTCCTACTCCAAGGTCATCGCATCTTATTTTGCGTAGTAGCCGTCGTGTCTTACTTTGCGCAACCCTGAGGTATGCTAGCCTCAGGCTTCCCAATTTCTCATCTGGTTCCCATAGGGCATCATCGATATGCTAGTCGATGGTCTTCAGTATAATCATCTCGCCAATACATATGAATCGTGCTCATGGAAATATAGTTATCAATGCACAAAAATTGGACGATCCCAAGTTAATAACCTCTTGCACAAAATTGTACTAAATCATGTTCTGACCAAGTATAGCATTTTAACTCCAAGAAATTATCTATTTACTATCAAGGTACCACCAATACATTTATCTTGCCTGTGAACCATTCTCTTCGAATACAAGGATCAATTACAACCATACAATTACTAAAACAGTGTAGATTTATCATATGAGCACATGGCACAATTGAAACGGCGCATCCATGATCTATAAATAACACATGTCAAACGTCAATGACAATATTAATCTTTTCTAGCAAAAAATTCACGGCCATCATATACAGCTCCATCAACTTTTATCAATTACAGTTCGTAAAACGCAACCAGCGATAACCAAGACCAAAAGCCATCAAATACATGCACCTTAGTCACCAAGACCACAAAACTTCGAATAGGACTGTGCATGTAAGTTTCCAAGACCGGGTTCCTCTTCAACCATATCGATTGATTCAAATTTGACTCCGGCTTACGATCACCATATGCTACAACCGGTTACTATGTAAATCAATCACTAAAATAAGCCATGCATGTATCGATTCAAGACACCATTTTACAAGCTACACTCAAGGAACAACAACAAGGCACACGACGTCTCTATTATAGACTGGACTCAAACCATATGTGAACAATTCTAGCATATATCTCTACGAAGCTAGCACGACAACCCAAATTTTTAGACCATTCAAGCAACTTCCATTCACAACCGCCCCTAATCGCAACAAAAATAGATTGAGAAGAAGAAAAGTTGCAAGTTTCACTTGCCTCAACTTCAAGGAGCAACACCAAGTTGTTTTTCTTCCTCATGGCACCACTGAACGAGCTCGATCAGAGAGAGAGAGAGAGAGAGAGAGAGAGAGATAGATGAGAGCTTAAGCAAGGTGAAGGTGGTGAGCTTGGCGGTAGAGAAAAAATGAAGAGGAAGGTGAAGGGGGCTTCGTCCGATGGAAGAAAAGAAGAGAGAATTTTGCTTCTTATTTCCTTCAAGTGAGATTTTTGCATGCCTTTCCATTGGTTCAGGTGGGCGATAGCAATGATGTTCTCCAAGGGAAATTGTGTACAATGATGAGGGAAAAGGGAAGGGTCAGCCACAAAGTGAAAAGGAGAGGGGTTGGTGGCATGATGGGGTGAAGAAGCAAGGGAAATAGAAGATTCTCTCATCATTAGTTGGTGGGAAATGATGAAAGGAAAAGAAAGATGGCTAAATGGCTAAGTTGGGCGTGACACATGGCGCTCATGCGTCACTAATGATGATCAACATGATAAGTGATTTAGCTTATCGAGATAGGTAAGCGGACTTATCAATAAATGTTCCTCTACTAACCCCTTCGACGTCCACAAGCCAACCATAGGACCGAAATTTGCATTGTATTAAGCTCAAGAAACTTCTATCGATTGGTCATACCTCACTAGGTGCCACTTCCCATTTCCATTAAATTCTCACGTCACCTCTAAGAAAGAAGTTCCAACATCTAATGGACCTATAACTAATAATTGTAACAAAACCAATAAACCTTCACAAATGGTCAAGACATGAAACGGTGTCTAGGACTATCCTTGATTAATTAAAACAAACTAATAATGTCAAAAGTTATTCTCTACACTTAATTCAGACAAACAAAAACTAGGATGTGACAAATCTCCCCACCTTAGGAAATTTCGTCCTCGAAATTTAAGATCGTACCCAATTACTCGAACAGATGAGGACATTGGTGCCTCATGATCTCCTCACTTTCCCATGTCGCCTCTATTGTACCATGAAATTGCCATAACACCTTAATGAGAGGAATAACTTTACTTATGAGAACTTGCTCTTTTCGATCCAATATTCGTATCGGTTTTTCCACGTACTTGACCCTTTCATTAATCACAATCGTTTCATAGTCAAAAACATGACTAGGGTCAGGATGATACTTTCATAGCATTGATACATGAAAGATATCATGTATATTGGCTAGCTTTGACGGTAAAGCCAACCAATACGCCAGGTCTCTAACTTTCTCAAGTATCTCGAATGGTCTTACGAACCTCGGGCTCAACTTGCCCTTCTCACCAAACCTTGACACACCTTTAACTGGCAACACCTTAAGGAACACATAATCGCCTACTTGAAATTCTAAGGGTCTCCAACGTTTGTCTGCATAACTTTTCTATCAACTCTGAGCAGTTTTAAGTTTATCTCGTATCACCTTCACAACATCTGTTGTAATTTGCACCAATTCTGGTCCTGTTAAACTTCGTTTACCAACCTCATCCCAACAGATAGGCATCCTACAAGCCATTCCATATAAAGCTTCGAAAGGCGTCATGCTAATGCTCTGATGGTAACTATTATTATAAGCAAACTCGACTAGATGCAACATTTCATCCTAGTTGCCCTTAAAATCAATGATGCAAGCTCGCTACATGTTCTTTAGCACTTGAATAACCCTTTCAGATTGTCCATCAGTTTGCGGATGGAAGGCTATACTATATTGAAGTTTCGTTCCTAAAGCAGCCTGGAGACTCTTCTAAAAGTTTGATGTAAACCTCGAGTCCCGATTCGATGTTACAGTAACCGGCACTCCATGTAATCTTATTATCTTCTTAACATACAAGCTTGCATATCTATCTAGGGTGTAATCCCTTCGCACAGCCAAGAAATGAGCCAATTTGGTCAAACGATCTATTATCACCCAAATAGAGTCGTGACCTCTGAATGTCCTTGGCAAACCTTGCACGAAGTCCATCATTATATGTTCCCACTTTCACTTGGGAATCTCTAAGGGCTTTAGCATCCCTACTAGTTTTTGATGTTCTGCTTTCACTTGTTGGCACATCAAGCAGCTTGCGATGTACTTGGCAATGTCGGCCTTCATTCCATTTCACCAATAATGCTGATGAAGGTTTCGGTACATCTTCATGTTCCCTGGATGAATGCTATACCTACTACAATGTGATTCTACTAATATCTCCTTTAGCTCTTCAATATTTGGCACGCAAAGGCGTCCATGAAAATTAATGACGTCATTGACTAACATATGAAAGTCTGACCTATTGCCTCTCAATGTCTCTTCACGAATCTGTTGGAAAACATCTCTAAGGTATTTGATGATCATAAAATAATCTCAAGTTCTAATGTTTACCATGATAAGTATACATGGTGAAATAATTTATAATCACCAGTGATCATATTACATCAGCTAATAGAAGAACCTGATTTATGACATAAAGGTAAACAAGTACCACAAGGGAATATCATGGTAGCTTGAAAGGACCAGTCAAGATAATGTTCGTGAGCATCTTTGGTACTGATGAGAGTGCAATCAGCACTGATCTTATACCGTCAGCAAAGACAAGAACCTGATTGAAGACAAGAAGGTGAACAAGTGTCCCGATGGGATATCATGACAACTTGGAATGACCAGTCGAAGATAGTGTTCGTAAGTATCTTTGGTACTAATGAAAGGTATTAAGATTAATACCACCATTTAATAGTTCGTTAGGTCAATATCTTCATTGATAATTGGTCACCAAGTTACTCGGGGTAAGCATAGGACTATTGTGTAGAGAGTGACAAAATTGGTGTGATGATGGTGGGTATTATACTAGCAATCACAACTGTTGATGGTTTAGACTACAGTAGTTAACCGTTGGATTTGTGACATTCCGAATTTTGACCCATTTTGAAGCTTATGAATGGATGAAATATCAATTGATGTATTTCAGTAAATCTCGCTCAAAATTGATCACTCTTGAGTTAACTAACCCAAGGGGAAAGGCTAACGAGGAATTAAGTACGTGGACCAAAGAACTCGACCCTAGATTAACGACTTGACCATAAGGATTGTCGAGGGAACATCCTGTACCACCATAGGCCGTTCAAAGATTGGTTTTAGAATGATTTTCTAACGTTATATGATTGGTCCGCGGGTGATTCCGTACGACTAGAGTATAAGTTGCAAATTAACCTAAACCATATTTCTAATGAACGCGACCCTTGGAACTAGCGGTTGACCCTCGCAATTACATGACAATCAAAGTTGCCATGGTTTGAATAACTTTAAAACATGACGATGATCACGGGTCGATACGCGTAAAACCTTAAAAGCCACCCGTTAGTTCGAGACGCCCTGAAATTACTATTCATGGATTTTAGTCACGAATTAGACTTCGAAATTGGACGTCAATCATTCGAGAATTTCGACAATGAAACATTGGAATCATCTCGTCGAGACTTTTTGAATTTGAGGTCGTTCCGAGGTAGGTTGGAAATTGGTGATTAAGGGAATTAATTTGGAAATTCCTTGCACCCCCGAATTTAGGCTCATTCCTTAAATCTTTCTTAATTGATGGCACATTTAATTTTTGGCCCCTTATGTGACCGAAACTTTAGGGCATTAATGCCTTAAATGTGCATCTTTGTATAAGAGACAAGAGTAAGATTTTTGTGGGCCCTCTTCTTTGACTTTCAAGCCACCCATCACCTCTTGTCTTCTTCTCTCCTACTTTATGTCACTCAACCCATCTCCCATGGCCCTCACTAGACTTCCCCTCATGTCACATTGTTGTCTTTCCCTATAAACCCCACCAAAGCTTCCCAAACAAGCCAAGGTGAAGTACAAGACAACCTCATTCTCTCTCCCTCTCATAATTTCGAATTTCACTCTCTCATTTTTATCATCCCTCTCCCTTCTTGTTCAGCCACCACCACCACCACCTTGCCATCCACACCTACCACCACCGTGAGCCACCTCCGCTCGTGACCGCCGTTCGCCCAAGAAGCCGAGGACCCCGCCGGACCAACTTGTGCCGTGAGCTCAAGGGGTGATTTTGAGGGCTTTTCTTGCTTGAATCTTTGGTGAGTCATCCCTAAACCTATGTTAGTACTCTAGGTTACTAATAGACAAGTATGGATGAAGTTTTGAGGCTTTTTGTGGGTTGTTCATGGTGGGAGTGCAAGGGACCCGAATTTACACTATATGGGATTTTCATGTTAGATGACTTGTAGGCTTGAGATAATGATCTTTAGGTGATTATGAGCATGTTTGGTGTAGGTTTTATTGAGATTTAGTGGCTGTTTTGGGCGAGTGAACAGTACCACCGAATTATGCCCTATGGAGTGCTTTGTGCTTAATGTTTGTAAGTTTTATGGAAATGTCTTGTGTGTTGGGTTTTATGTGATTGGGTGCTAGATGGTCCATGAGTGACCGAATATATAAATGATGTTATCTTGTGACATGCAAAATTGATTATGTGAGTTGTCATTGTAAGACATGCCTTTGAGTGCAAGTTGATGTATATGGCCTATTCTTGCATGTTGGTTATCAAATGGCTTGTGTAAGTGTTAATTGAGGGCCTATGCATATTCGGCCTTGTGTGATTATAGGTGAATTGTCCATGTGGCAAGTGAATGCTAAATGCCGATATTGGATCATAATAATCCCGGCTTTATGAGAGGCTATAAGGAAAGCCGTATAGTAAAAGCCACATATTACTTATTATATGGCCCGATGAGCCGACGGTCCGATGAACCGATAAGTTATTATATAGCCCGATGAGCCGACGGTCCGATGAACCGATGAGTTATTATATGGCCCGATGAGCCAATAAGTTATTATATGGCCCGATGAGCCGACGGTCCGATGAGCCGATAAGGTTAATATTATGCTATGGCCCGGGCGCTAAAGCACGTAGTGAGGGTTGGATAGCGAGATTATGATTTATATGTCATGAAGGTTGGATAATGGGAATTGAGTTTTGGATGGAAAGCATTGTTTGTGAATTATGGAATTATTTTTATGCCTTACGAACGAAGCCTAGCCCTAATCAAGTGCTTGTGAGTTTGTGAATTGCTTTTGAATTGAAAATGTAAATGTCTGATGTCGTGTCTTTGTTTTGTTAACTCTTGGTCCTGTGAATGCTCATGGTTAGAATTTGCATGTTGTATGAGTCTGGAGGTACCTTTGTCCTGGCATAGGGTTAGCTTTGGCTCACTGAGATTTATTCTCACCTCGTCGTGGGATTTACCATTTTCAGAACCTAGACCATAAGTATGCCGTCGAAGCGTTATGAAGTGCCGATGGACCCTGATGAAGAAGAAGCTACTAGTGATGGTGAGCCTGACATCTAGGTGCATCTGTGGCATCTTTTTGGCTAATCGCGTAGAGTAGCAAGTGTAACTTTGGGCTAGTGACTGTCTCTCTTTTGATCGAACTATGCTGTCGTTTTCCCCTAAGTTGTACGCTTTTGTATTCGTCCGACTTTGGTTATGTTATGAATCCTTTCAGTCATCTTGTTTTACATATGTACGGAGTTATTTGCGCTACTGCATGCATCCTTTATTCCGCACCATTGCCGCCATCGTAGGATCCTGGTTGTTACGGAATCGAAACAGAAGTCGATCGGGATGTTTTCGCGCTCGTTTGGTCTGGGGCATGACAGGATTCCTCAAACAATGACGAAGCAGCGACAATGGCAGCTGGGATAGTACAAAGGACAAAGGACAGTCCTAGCAACGGTATCCTTAAGGGATAAGAACATTCATACTGACCACTTGGTGTATGATCCGTCTTGGCGTATGATCCGTCTTGGCGTCCTTATGTATGAGCAATAGTACTGGCGTCTTTATGTATGGATTGTAGAGCTAGCGTCGTTTTTGTCATTGGCGAAGATCTACACCGTTGATGCTACAACGGCTACAATATAAGTGGGAGGCCTATATAAGGAGAAGACTAGCTCGAGTCCAAGAGAGCGAGTGTTATCAATAGAAAAGTGATCTATTCAAAGAAGATACGAGAGATTTCAAGCTTCTGAGAGCCTTTCACTCATATTCTTCGTTCCACTCTTTAAAGCCTTCGCTCGTCGGTGCTAGCTAACACCACTACTCATTGTTTTCTTGTTGTCTAATCCACCGTATTAGCATCTGCATTAGTGAGATAAGTGTAAGGCTAGTGTACGTATTTTGATAGTGTTATCTATCCTACTGAGGAATGTCAAGAAGCAGTTGTAATCACCAGTGCTACTTACTAGTGAAATCTAGCCGCTGTTAAGGCTGTCAGTCTAAGAGTGCAATAGGCTTTGAATAAGCCGGACCACTATATATCGTGGTGTGATCTGCATTCTTACTTACTACATTCATACTATATCATCTCTAAATATTCGAGTATTGACATCACATTTGCTAACTAACGAACCTTACTGAGAATGTACTGCACTATCATTTAGTTTAGATCATCAGCATCACTCATGCTAGTTCACAAGCATTTAGAATCATCAGTAGTGATTGTTTGTTATTCCGTGAAAAGTTTTAAAAATCATCACTTAACCTATTCAACCCCCCTTCTAGGTTATGTGTTAGCCCTGACAATTGATATCAGAGCTCGGTAGCTTGTTTATTGAAGTGTCTCTTACTTCTAAGCATAAAGATCTTTTATGGCTAACATCAATAGCTTCTTTGCTCCTGACTCACATGCTCCCAACAAGCCACTATACTTCGATGGCTCGAGCTACTGGTACTAGAAGAATCGCATGAAAATTTATTTTGAAGCAATTGACCTGCATCTATGGGAAATCATTGAAAATGGACCTGCTGTTCCATTGCAAGCACCTGTTCGAGTAGTTGAACAAGGAGACCATAATGTTCCTGCTGCTCGAGGAAACCAAAACGATGAAACTTTCAGAAGACGAGCTTTAAATTCTAAAGCAATGCATTTATTGTATTGTTCTTTATCTCCCTTAGAGTATAATAGAATTTCTTCTTGTTCCACAGCTAAGGAAATCTAGGATTTACTTCAAGTAAACATTCGAAGGAATTGACCATGTGAAAGAAACAAAGTTAAATCTCCGTATGGGAAATTATGAAATGTTAAAAATGAAGAATGATGAAAGTATGATTGAGATGTTCACAAGATTCACAACAATCATCAGTGATCTTGCTCAGTAAGGGAAGATCTTCATTGATATTGAAAAGGTGAACAAACTCTTGGGATCACTTCCAAAGGAGTGGAGCCAAGTCAAAACCTGTTTGTGAAACTACGAGAATCCAAGCTATTAGTATGGATGAATTCATAGGAACACTCATGTCTTATGAAGCGGAACTACAAAATGAGGATCCGAATTCAAAAGAAAAGAAAATCATTGCCTTTACCTCAAACCAAGGTAATGATGATGACACTCCATCTTCAGAAGAAGACGATGATGAAGAAATGGCTCTATTTACGAAAAGGTTCAAGAATATGATGCGAAAAGGTGGCTTTCGAAAAGGAAGAAAATCTACAAAGTATCAAGAAGAAAAGAAACATAGTAAGAGTAGAGATGATTCCAAATCAAAATAAATCATCTGCTGTGAATGCTGAAAGCCTAGCCATGTCAAGCCAGAATGTCCTCTACTGAAGAAAAGGAAAGGCAAGTTTGAAAAGAGAAAGAAAGCACTCAAGGCAGAGATCTAGAGCTACATAGAGAGTTGTGATGATGATGCAAAACAAGCAAATCTATGTTTTATGACAGATACTGATTCTGATGAAAAAACAGAGGTAGAGTCCATTGAACTCTTTTATCAAGAAATGCAAGATTTTAAAAAGGAAGTCTTTGAAGAACTTAAAAATGCATCAAAGAAAATTTCCAATTTGAAAAACAAGTCTCAAATCTTACTTCTGAAAATGTTTCTTTAAAAAAAAATATTGAAGAACTTCATACCGAGTTGAATGAGCACATTTCAAATGAAAAAGAATCTTAAAGCACGGTCCCTACCACCAGCACCTCGACCAAAGCACAAAAGAGCAACAAGCCAGGGGAAGTCCTCCTCAGTAGATGAACCGACAAATGCAGAAATCATGACAGCCGTGATCAACACTCAGCATATGGTTGATGCTCAAGGACAATCTCTCAAGAAGATTGAATAGACCCTCCTCTCACTTGAATGCTATAACCCTATTCGACTATCACCTATGTCCTTTCAAAAGAGCCAACCCGCCAAAAAGAAAGCCAATAAACACTAAATCTACCCTTGACCAATATTAATGTACATGTTGTGTTATGTTTCTTTTGGATGTTCCTTTTCTTTTGATCTGTTGTGGTGAAGGCTGTTATTTTAGTTTTATGTCATTAAATGTAATCCAAATGACATGAAGTTTGTGCTGTTTAGTGTGTTTCCCTTCTTTACGCTCTTATACTTTTTTATTATGTCAAAAAAGGGGAGAAATTACATCGCTCGCATGTACAATCTGGACTGATATTGCATAAGGGAACTAAACAGATAATGAGGACTGTTATGAGCAAATTTGCTATCTTGGACTGATATTTATAAGCATATCTGATAAAGTTGTTTGCATTCTGTTCTTGAAATGGATATATCAACTGATTAAACAGATCACTTTACCTTACGCATGTTGCTCAAAATATCTTCAGTACTTTTCACATCTGCAAGATAGGGTTTTTGTCATCATAAAAAATGGAGAGATTATTGAAAACCATCCCTAAGGTATTTTGATGATCACAAAACCATCTCGAGTTGTAATGTTTACCATGACAAGTGCAGATGGTGAAATAAGTTATAATCATCACTAATCATATTACATCAGCAAAGAGGATAACTTGATCTGTGACATAAAGGTGAACAAACACCACGATGGGATTCATGGTAGCTTGGAAGGACCAGTCAAGATAGTGGTCGTGAGTATCTTTGGTACTGATAAGAGTGCAATCAGCACTGATCTTATACCGTCAACAAAGACAAGAACCTGGTCAAAGACAAAAAGGTGAACAAGTGTCACGAGGGGATATTGTTGACACCTAAATTTTGACCCCCATTATATTTAATTTAGAATTTATTTCATTAGCTAATTTGCATAAAATTAGGGACCAACCCCAGTCCCTACAAAAAATATTAAATTCATTTTTATAATAGTTTGCATTTAGTTTTAGTTTAATTTTCAGCATATTAGAATTCATGCATTTTGCATTTTTAAATTGGACAGGAGGCAAAATTGAATCAAAAAAGGACTTGCGTACCAGGCCAAAGTTAATTGAGAAATTCAGCCAAGGCTAGGGAATAGGCTGGCCGAACATTAAGGATCAAATTGAAAGAAATTTTGTTTCTCAGGAGTCAACTTGCAAATATCCAAAAGATGGGGGACTAATCCATAAATATGCAAAAGTTGCATCACCCTAGGCTTGCCTATTTAAACATGCTTATGCCTCATTATTCATGGTCCGCAATTCTATGCAGAAAAGAAATCAGAGCGGTGCACATGAGATTAAGAGAGAAAAGGGGGAGATCGAACAAGAGAGTCCTCCTTTGGCCTAGCCCCACCGCATTACCAGTAGCCCTCCGAGGAAGCTGCTGCTCTCTCGACGCCGACCCAGCTGCTGCCGCTCCTTTCCATACCTCTAATTGCGAGACAACGACCTGCTGATCTCCTTGTTCCACGACAAAAAGCGGCTCCTCCGAAGTCTCTCTAGTATATTTCCACCAAGAGTCTCGGTCTTTGGCAATTCCTGGATGTCCTCACGCTATCTTCCATGGTTCGTTCACCAACGCCAATCAATCATCACTTGGTTTTGGTGTGACTTGTGGCTGAGGTGATGAAGAAATTTTGAAGGAGTGCACTGGATCATTCACAAGCGAAAAGAACACAAGTGGTAAAAGTTCTAACATGGTGATTAGGAGTAAGTGTGTTCAGTGGGTGAAGGTGCAATCCTTGGAATTGAAAAACTTTCTGGCATCCATCGTGATCCAAGACCGACAACCTCAATAAACTCCTGCAGCAACTAGTTTTCTTGCGCGCCCAGTAGCTGCGACGTACCTAATCAAGCCATCGTCCAACGACCACATCACTGGCATGAACCAAGCCGCCGCACGAAACCACCATCGATCTGCCGTGTCCGAGCCGGTCCCGATCTGATCCAAGTCTAAAGAGGAAATTGAATCCTCTGTGATTTTTAAATTAGGTAACTGCCTCATCCTATATTCTTAATTGATAGTGTTACCTATTTTGAATGATTTGGTCTCTAATCCCCTATTTTAGATGATTTCCAGAATATTCATTTATCTTAATTATATTGGAAATTTTTCTAAAATAAAAGTTAATTTAAATAAATAAGGATTTTTCCTTATTTACCAACAACATGTCAATATCGGCGACCTATCTTAATCTCAAGATAGCGCTTTGATATGCATGGAAAGTTAGACGATTCAATCTACAATCTCATAGATTCGGTCCGCCAACTTTAAGTCATTCCTTTAAATTAATTAAATTGCGGATATTTTTTCCTTAATCAAAATTCGAAATTAATTTTAATTCAAAGAAAATAAATGGTAGGTGTGATTTATTAGAAATCCCATCTTGAGAATCATTTTTAGAAAGATAGGATTTTCTAGAAATCCTATCTCATAGGTTGCATTCCATTTTAGAAAGATAACATTTCTTTAAAACGTTTATATATAGTTTCATTTAATAATATTGCATATAGAATAAGATTGCATCCATTTAGATTATATTCCATTCTTAAAACATTTAGAATTAGGGTAAGATTCTCTAAAATATTTTGGGATTTAATTTCAATTAATTCCTAGATATTTAGGGTAATCGTCATTTAGGATAGTATCAATTCCATTGATTTTTAATTCCGAATTTCATCAAAAATACCAAATATATTCATCATGTGCATGTCATCTTTGCCATGTCATTAGTCTAGGTTCATTTTAGAATAATGCATAGGTTCATTTAAAATCCCGTCTAGGTTCATGCATTAGTATCATGTCTAGGTTCATTCTAGTGTCATGTCTAGGCTCATTTATTAATTAATCTTAGTCATTTAGGATTAATTAATTAAATGCCTATCATATAATTTAGTTGCATGACACTTTTCCCCATCATTTAGAAAGGAAAGTTTAGGGTCATTAATGCATGTCATATAGAATAGAACTTTAATGCATGTCATTTTTATATGTCATATAGTTTAGTCATTTAAATAAATGTTTCGCATGCCACATTAGAATAATTGTCATCCTTCATGTTATTTAGCATAATTACATCTTAATATAGTTGCATTTCATTTTCATTAAATAAGTGAAAACCTAAAAAAGATAATTGCATTAGTCTAAGTCTTACGCTCGGGAGATAAGTGTTAGGGATTAGGCTGCGGCGTCCAAGTACGTTCTCACCTTCACTTTGCAATTTATTTATTGCTTTGATTTATTGGGTGCTTTTTTTTTAATTGTTTGCGTACCCACATGATCATTTTCACATGTTAGGATTTTAGTATAAAAATAATCCAAGTTGCATGCTAAACATTTTTCATGAGATGAAAATAGTACCGAAAGGGCATTAGATAATTATCTAGCATAATCAAGTCCCCACACTTAGAAATCTCTGGTTCGTAGAAATAAACAATTATCTCTCTAATGTTTTATTTAGGTGTCTAATCGACCTACTAAGAAACTGATTAGTGGCGGCTCCAATTTAAACATTTTTGTATGTTTAAGAACATAAACTTAAGTCCTGATTTGGTAGAGTTTGCGAGGACTCAAACTAGGTTAGTTAATTTATTAATTAACTTAGTAATCCATTAACCTAGGTTTTTCTGAAATTTAAGTTGTGATAGCTTGGCGACTTCGCTGGGGACAGTTCATTAAAATTTTCGAAAATTAAATGAACCTAGTGGACTTAGGCCGAATATTTCATTTTGAAAAATGTTTTTGTTTGGCAGGAAGGACTCTAGGTAAGTCCCTAATGACATGTGTTAAATGGTCTTGCAGGTTTGGAATGATAATGGGTGGAGTGATTGTCTAACCCCTTGCTTTGTAGGTTCGGCGTAGGAATGTATGATTATGTGGATGGATTTGAATCGTTGGTTGCATATGAATTGTAGTGCATGCCTTTACCATTTTAACACTACACATTGCGCACACAACCCGTCGTCGATCCTGGGTGGCATAGGTCTAAAATAGTATTGCGGATAAGGTGCACAAACCATGATTTTATGGAATGGCCACCCTCCATGGTTCAGAATTTCTTTCTTTACATCAATAATGACCTCCCCCACTCTAATATTACGAGCGCGGGTTTTCGCTTTGATGATTACTGAAGCCATGGGATGTTGATCTAATCGCAATTTTGCACTCTCAATCACCTCCCATGTTTTCAATTTTGAAGCCGTTAGTTAGAAATCGAGCCTCATGTTTCATGTGTATATGACTGCCATCACGATCATCGGCGAAGTAAGTTATTTAAATTCCGTTTTGCAATTTATTTGTCTTAAGGTCGGTTCGTGACTGAACTTTGGCCATTTTCATATACAACCTTTTATTAAAGAAAAAGTGATTTGGTTTTTCTTTCAAAGAAAAGGAAAAGGCACGAAAATAAAGTGAAAAATTGTCTTGGGCAAAAATTGTCCCAAAAAGAATTGTCCCGAGGAATTATCTCAAAAAGTTGTCCTGAATAATATTTGTCCTAAGGAAATATCCCTCCTCTATCTTTTCTTTTGAGAGGAGACCTGTTTTGATTATACATGCATATCCCCATTTTTCACAAATCATTGGATAAAATCTTTTCTTATTTTTCCAAGAAAAGGAGGGGGTGCCATTAAAAAAACCCAAGTTAGTCATGAATCAACCGTCTTTTTGGTCTGATACTTATTCCGGTTCATTCTCTTTATGTAGGTGATTACGGATCCTCCTCGTTCACCGATTGTCACCCGGTCCAAAGCAAAGTAAATGGCCAACATTAACGAGCTCATGGCTCTCATGGAGAGAAAAGATGAAGTATTGTTCCTTGAACTCAAGTTATTCCGAAATTGATACTTTGTTTTTCTCCTTGTAGGTTTCAAACCAAGGAATTCGAAGACAATTGATGAGCGGTTAGTGTTTCTCGAATTACCACTTAAGGATCCTATTCATGCACGTTTTCTTTTGTGCAGGGCTAGAAGCCCAATTGAAAAAGTCAAAATTGGACTTCAAATTCCTATTAATCAATGTGCTCCCCGAGAGAACTGGAGCAGTTTATGGACATTCAATTCATTCCCTACATGGTTGATATTGTTAATAACTGACATTTTCTACAGGGCATATTTAGTCTAATCTGGAGAATATAGGCAAATGATTGGTTTTAAGGTGACCACATAATGGATTGCTCACATTAACTGTAAAGATTATGCATGCTCAACTGTTCACATAAATTGCAAAAGAAAATGTTCATCGCAAGTTTTATGCATGATTGGTCTGAATTGCCGATTTCAAAAGGAAAATTTAACTAGGCAGTTCCAACAAATGTGTGAAATGGATTGAACTAATAAGTGAGAAATGTCAGGACAACAAAAGGCAAACCATTTCTATACACGTCCCTTATACACTTCCTCAGTGAGTTGAACGTTGAAGGCCATGTTCACAAGGCAAAGGATTATCTCGCAAAAATAAATGACCACCGAAATGATGACGGGCATTCATTTCTTCTATCACAAACACTATTGGTTTATCCCTTACTAGCCCTATTGAGACTAAATACATAAAGTTTCATTTCTTTACCATTGTCAAGAACCACCCCTCATTGGGGCAACATGGAGGTAAAATTGGCGAAGGTAAAAAATGGTTTAGGAATTTTCTTGCTTGCACTTGCATTAATCTTCAAGGGTTGCTTTGCATTAAGCTTGAATGGAAATTTAAGTGCCTTAAGATGATGAAAAGAATTTCATTTCTCTATCCTATACACTGTTGTCCTTTACTTAGCCCATTTAAGCCTATTATGTTCATTTCATTAAACCCTATTTGGTGATCATTGACTGTACATCGGGGCAAGCAAACAGGCGCCACTTTCAGAAGACATCAAGAATAGACTGAAGCATTGAAGAGCATCTGAGATCATAGGAATTCTTCCATATCTAGGTTATCAAGATTATCAATTGTATGATTTTTTGAATTTCTCATCCAAAAAAAGAGAGGAAAAATGTGATGAGAAATTCAGAAATCTTAATAGCGCAGGGGGCAAAAAAAGGTAGCGTGCCCCAAGTTTTTTGGATTTTACAGTTGTATCCCCAAGGTGATGTAAATTACACTGTAAGTCCCCAATTGAGAATTCATTCAAAAGAAATCCTCAACTAAAAGCAAAAATGGCCTTGCAGGATTTTGCAAGTTCAGCAAAATGAATTCCTCAATTAGTATTTTTGCGACATTAGCAAAATACTACCTCAAAGTTTTGGGATTTTCATTGCAATCTTATAGGAAATGTAAATTGTGATCTCTAATCCATTGTAATTTAAGTTTCAATCCTTAGCTGGAATAGGTTGACTAAGAGTAAACATACTCGTAGCAAAATGCTAAACTCAATCAAGGGATGTTGTGAAGTTTTCCGAAGCAGAGTGGAATCTGAAGGACATAATCCCTAGCAGTAGTACTGAAGATTGTAGACTAAAGATCGATGACTAGACAGTGATGATCACTAACTTAAGCCCTACATATATTTTCTAAGCCAAAACGAGTCTTTTCGTTCATCAATTTCTAATCCTAACCTACGTTACAACCCTTTAAAGTCTCTTCCGATTGGAGCATTTAAGTTAACGTAAGGTTTACATGTCTTAAGCTTTGCTCAAAGAAGTGTGAGCAAGATTATTTCTTCTCATTTTACAAGGTTCTTGACTTGTAAACCCAACATAGTTGATGAAGACAATTTTTTTCAAAGTTGGTGCAACAATTTCTTTGAAAACCTTTGACCAAGCCTACATTACGGTCCTGTTAAAGTCCTGTTAGATCTGTAAGATCATACCAATGCGAAACTACTTGGACCCTTATCGAATGTGATGACGGTAGATGGAGAGTTTCTCATAATCCTGCAGCCAGGATCAACAACCTTTCTTGAGAGTGAGAGTAAGCCCTTTCTAACTGAAGATCCTCACTCAACATGCTCATGACATCCACACAATGAATGGATTGTCTTATTGAATTTTTCCCAACGGAATTTGGTAATGCATTACTAGACAAACTCATCGTGCATAAACCATTTGAGTAAAAATATAAATGAATGAACAAATTTTGACATTTATATTCTAGAATGGCTTTGATTATCCATCTCTTTGGTGAATGCATATACATATTGCTTCTAATCATGTCTGATAGGTGATATTTCCTCAAAGACCAAGGTTGACATTCGTGTTGCTCTCTAAAGCCTTAGGTTTGTCCAAGTATTTCTAAATTTCTTTTACCAGGAGGTGAGAAACCTTCACAAGACATTTGAGGTATGTCCTCGATATCCCTTTTTGCCAAGAGGTGGGAAATCTTCATGAATATCCGAGGTACATCCTTAATATTTCCAAAATCTCTTTTTACCAGGAGGTGTGAGACCTTCATGGTTATCTGAGGTACGTCCTCGATATTCCTTTTTACTAGGAGGTGTGAGACCTTCACGAATATCTGAGGTCTGTCCTCGATATTCTTTTTTTTACCAAGAAGTGTAAGACCTTCACGAATATTTGAGGTACATCCTTGGTATTCCATTTTACTAGGAGGCGAGAAACCTTCACAAAAATCTGAGGTACGTCCTCGATTTTTCTTTTTACCAAGAGGTGTGAGACCTTCACAAATATCAAAGGTACATCCTTGATATTTTTTTAATTTTTTTTACCAAGAGGTATAAGACCTTCACAAATATTTGAGGTACGTCCTTGGTATTCCATTTTACTAGGAGGTGTAAGACCTTTACAAACATTTGAGGTACGTCCTCAGTATTCCATTTTACCAGGAGGCGAGAAACCTTCACAGATATTTGAGGTACACCCTCGATATTCCTTTTTACCAGGAGATGTGAAGCCTTCACAGATATCTGAGGTATGTCCTCAATATCCCTTTTTACCAGGAGGTGTGAGACCTACACAGACAAAACAATTTGTCAATAAAACTCTTTCCATCGTGCACTCGGAGTAAGATCCGAGTCGCACCCAATTATATTAATTACTTTGATAATTCGACTCACTTGGGTTGTCCTCACTTTTTCATAAACTTTGGAATTATTTGAGTTAAAATGCAGGTATTCCTCCATCCAATTCAATTTTATCAGGTATTCAAGGTGAAATCTAGATATCCATAAAGCGATCCGTGCCTTAAGGTGAGAGCTTTAGGTATGTTACTTACTTTCTGCATACACATTTCATGCATCATGCCAATTGAGTCAGAAAATAGGATTGGCGCTCTTGACAAAAACAACATGTATTGCATGGCCAAAATTTAGGTCTCAATTTTTATCTTTGAATGAAATCTCTTTGAGCTTCTGCTCAAAGAGAGGTAGCTGTTGATACCTAAATTTTGACCCCCCATTTAGATTTAATTTAGAATTTATTTCATTAGTTAATTTGCATAAAATTAGGGACCAACCCTAGCCCCTACAAAAAATTATTTAAATCATTTTCATCATAGTTTGCATTTAATTTTAGTTTAATTTTCAGCATATTAGAATTCATGCATTTTGCATTTTTAAATCGGATCGGAGGCAAAATTGAATCGAAAAGGAACTTGCATACCAGGCCAAAGTTAATTGAGAAATTCAGCCAAGGCTAGAGAACTGGCTCGCTGAACATTAAGGATCAAATTGAAAGAAATTTTGTCTCTCGAGAGTCAACTTGCAAATATCCAAAAGATAGGGGACTAATCCATAAATATGCAAAAGTTGCGTCACCCTAGGCTTGCCTATTTAAACATGCTTATGCCTCATTATTCATGGTCCGCAATTCTATTCAGAAAAGAAACGCAGAGCGATACACGTGAGATTGAGAGAGAAAAGGGGGAGATCAAATAAGAGAGTCCTCCTCTGGCCTAGCCTCGCTGCATTACCAGCAGCCCTCCGAGGAAGCTGCTGCTCTCTCGACGCTGACCTAGCTGCTGCCGCTCCTTTCTATACCTCCAAATGCGAGACAACGACCTACTGACCTCCTTGTTCCACGACGAGAAGCGGCTCCTCCAAAGTCTCTCCAGTATATTTCCACCAAGAGTCTCGGTCCTTGGCGATTCCTAGATGTCCTCACGCTATCTTCCATAGTTCGTTCACCAACGCCAATCAATCATCACTTGGTTTTGGTGTGACTCGTGGCTGAGGTGATGAAGAAATTTTGTAGGAGTGCACTAGATCATTCACAAGCGAGAGAACACAAGTGGTAAAAGTTCTGACATGGTGATTAGGTGTAAGTGTGTTCGGTGGGTGCAGGTGCAGTCCTTGGAATTGAAAAGCTTTCTGGCGTCCATCGTGATCCAAGACCGACAACCTCAATAAACTCCTGCAGCAACTAGTTTTCTCGCGCGCCCAATAGCCGCGATGCACCTAATCGAGCCATCGTTTGACTACAACATCACCAGCATGAACCAAGCCGCCGTGCACAACCACCATTGATTTGCCATGTCTGAGCCAGTCCTGATCTGATCCGAGTCTAAAGAGGAAATTGAATCCTTCGTGATTTTTAAATTAGGCAATTGCCTCATCCTATATTCTTAATTGATAATGTTACCTATTTTGAATGATTTGGTCTCTAATCCCCTATTTTAGAGTTTTCCAGAATATTCATTTATCTTAATTATATTGGAAAATTTTCTAAAATAAAAGTTAATTTAAATAAATAAGGATTTTTCCTTATTTACCGACAACATGTCGATATCGGCGACCTATCTTAATCTCAAGATAGCGCCTTGATATGCATGGAAAGTTAGACTATTCAATCTATAATCTCATAGATTCGGTCCGCCAACTTTAAGTCATTCCTTTAAATTAATTAAATTGCTGATATGTTTTCCTTAATCAAAATTCAAAATTAATTTTAATTCAAAGAAGATAAATGGTAGGTGTGATTTATTAGAAATCCCATCTTGAGAATCATTTTTAGAAAGATAGGATTTTCTAGAAATCCTATCTCATAGGTTGAATTCCATTTTAGAAAGATAACGTTTCTTAAAAGCGTTTATCTGATAGGATAGTTTCATTTAAATAATATTGCATAAAGAATAAGATTACATCCATTTAGATTATATTCCATTCTTAAAACAGTTAGAATTAGGGTAAGATTCTCTAAAATATTTTGGGATTTAATTTCAATTAATTCCTAGATATTTAGGGTAATCGTCATTTAGGATAGTATCAATTCCATTGATTTTTAATTCTGAATTTCATGAAAAGTACCAAATATATTCATCATGTGCATGTCATCTTTGCCATGTCATTAGTCTAGGTTCATTTTAGAATAATGCCTAGGTTCATTTAAAATCCCGTCTAGGTTCATGCATTAGTATCATGTCTAGGTTCATTCTAGTGTCATGTCTAGGCTCATTTATTAATCAATCTTAGTCATTTAGGATTAATTAATTAAATGCCTGTCATATAATTTAGTTGCATAACACTTTTCCCTGTCATTTAGAAAGGTAAGTTTAGGGTCATTAATGCATGTCATATAGAATAGAACTTTAATGCATGTCATTTAGTTTAGTCATTTAAATAAATATTTTGCATGCCACATTAGAATAATTGTCATCCTTCATGTTATTTAGCATAATTACATCTTAATATAGTTGCATTGCATTTTCATTAAATAAGTGAAAACCTAAAAAAGATAATTGCGTTAGTCTAAGTCTTACACTTGGGAGATAAGTGTTAGGGATTAGGCTGCAGCATCTAGGTATGTTCTCACCTTCACTTTGCAATTTATTTATTGCTTTGATTTATAAGGTGCTTATTTTTAATTGTTTGCATACCCACATGATCATTTTCACATGTTAGGACTTTAGTATAAAAATAATCCAAGTTGCATGCCAAACATTTTTCATGAGATGAAAATAGTATCGAAAGGGCGTTAGATAATTATCTAGCGTAATCAAGTCCCTGAACTTAGAAATCTCTAGTTCATAAAAATAAAGTATTATCTCCATAATGTTTTATTTAGGTGTCTAATCGACCTACCAAGAAACTAATTAGTGGCGGCTCCAATTTAAACTTTTTTGCATGTTTAATAACATAAACTTAAGTGATGATTTGGTAGAATTTGGGAGGATTCGAACTAGGTTAGCTAATTTATTAATTAACTTAGTAATCCATTAACTTAGGTTTTTCAGAAATTTAGGTAGTGACAGATATCATGACAGCTTGGAAGGACCAGTCGAAGATAGTGTTCGTAAGTATCTTTGGTACTGATGAAAGGTATTAAGATTGACACCACCATTTAATAATTCGTTGGGTCAATATCTTCATTGATAATTGTCCACCAAGTTACTCGGGTAAACATGGGACTATTGTGCAGAGAGTGACAAAATTGCTGTGATGATGATGGGTATTGTACTAGTAATCATGATTGTTGATGGTTCAGACTATAGTAGATAACCATTGGATTCCTCAAACAATGACAAAGCGGGGACAATGGCATCCGGCATAGTACAAAGGACAAAGGATAGTCCTGGCAACGGTATCCTTAAAGGATAAGAACATTCGTACTGACCACCTAGAGTATGATCCGTCCTGGCATCCTTGTGTATGAGTAATAGTATTGGCGTCATTTCTATCTTTAGCGAAGATCTGCATCGTTGATGCTGCAATGGCTACAATACAAGCTGAATCCCTATATAAGGAGAAGAGTAGTTTGAGTACAAGAGAGTGAGTGTTATCAAGAGAAAAGCAATTTATTCAAAGAAGATATGAGAGATTTCAAGCTTCTAAGAACGTTTCACTCAAATCCTTCGTTTCACTCTTCAAAGCTTTCGCTCACCAGTGCTAGCTAGCACAACTACTCATTGTTTGCTTATTGTGTGATCCATTATATTAGCATTTATGTTAGTGAGACAAGTGTAAGGCGAGTGTACATGTCCTGATAATGTTATCTATCCTATTGAGAAACGTCACAAAGCAGTTGTAATCACCAGTGCTAGTTACTAGTGGAATCCAACCACTATTAAGGCTGTTAGTCTGAAAGTGGAGTAGGCTTTGAATAAGCCGAATCACTATAAATCATGATGTGATATGCATTCTTACTTACTACATTCATACTACATCATCTCTAAATATTTGAGTATCACCATCACATTTGCTAGCTAATGAACCTTACTGAGAACATACTGCATTATCATTTAGTTTAGATCATCAGTATCACTCATACTAGTTAACGAGCATTTAGAATCATCAGTAGTGATTTTCCCTTCTAGGTTGTGTGTTAGCCCCAACAAAATCTTTACAAGCTCAAGGTCAATTTGCTGTAGTTCCTTGATTCTTCATATAATTTCAGGTTTGACCTTGAAGGTAGCCAAAAGACTCGTAAGGTTACTAACCTTAAGTTTGAACTCAGAATCCACACATCTCTTTTAGTAACTTCCATTCTTTAACCCTTATACTCGCCACCATGGAGGACTTCTAGCTCAGAGCATCTGCGACCTTGTTTGCTTTCCCTGGATGGTACAAGATTTCGCAATCATAGTTCTTCAGTAGTTCCATCCACCGCCTTGGTCTCATGTTCAGCTTCTTTTGTGAGAACACGTATTATAAGCTCTTGTAGTCCGTAAATATCTCAAATTTCTCACCGTACAAGTAATGTCTCCAAATTTCAATGCAAATACAATAGCCACAAGTTATAAATTGTGCATCGGATAATTCAACTCATACGGCTTCAATTGTCATGAGGCATAAGTAACAACCTTCCCATGTTGCATCAAAACACATCGAAGACCTTTGAGAGAGGCATCGCTATAAAATCATGAATCCTCCATTTCTAGACAGTATTGTTAGAATTGGAGCCAATGTTAGCTTTCGTTTGAGTTCTTGAAAACTGTGTTCACATTTCTCGGTTCATTTGAACTTCACATATTTTCTCGTCAATTGAGTCAAAGGACTAGCTATCCGGGAAAATCCTTTTACAAACCTTCGATAGTATTCTGCCAATCCCAAGAAATTTCATATCGTCATCGCTATCGTTAGTCTTGGCCAATTAATCACCGCTTCGACCTTAGCTGAATCTATCGAGATTTATTCACTAGTTACTACATGACCTAAAAATATCACTCTATCCAACCAGAATTTGCATTTACTAAACTTTGCATACAACGCATGCTCTCGAAGGGTTTGAAGCATAATCCTTAAGTGCTTCTCATGCTCTTTAGGTCCCTTCGAATATATCAGGATATCATCAATGAAGACTATCACAAACTTGTCTAAGAATGGCTTAAACACCCTATTCATTACGTTCATAAACACTGCTGGTGCATTTGTCAATCCGAATGGCATAACCAAGAACTTGTAATGTCCATATCGAGTGTGGAAAACCATCTTCCTTCTTAACCCGTAACTGATGATATCCCGACCTCAAGTCAATCTTTGAAAATACAGTCGCTCCTTGCAACTAATGAAATAGATCATCGATCCTAGGCAACGGATACTTATTATTAACCGTAACTTGGTTCAATTGCCTATAATCTATGCAAAGACGGATAGATCCATCCTTCTTCTTAATAAATAACACCAGAGCTCCCTAAGGTGATGCACTTGGTCGAATGAACCCTCTATCAAGCAGTTCTTACAACTACACCTTCAACTCTTTTAATTCCATTGGGGCCATTCAATAAAGAGCCTTCGAATGGCTTCTATCCCTAGAGCGAGTTCAATCACAAACTCAACCTCTGGCTCGGGTGGTAATCCTAGCAACTCTTCGGGAAAAATGTCAGGACAATCTCAAACTACTAGGATTTCCTCAAGTTTTGCTTCCTCCCTCATTTGATCCTTTACCACTCCCAGGTACCCTTGGCATCCATCACTAAGAAGTTGATGCGCTTCAAGAATAGAAATTATAGCTACTGGGAGATTAGTTACATTCCCATAGAACTCGAAGCTAGGTTGTGTAGTAGGTCAAACTGGATTATCTTCATATAGCAATCCATATTGGCTTGTTGTACGTAGCCAATCCATTCCTACGATGACATCAAAGTCATACATAGGCAAAACTATCAAATCTATCACTAAACTTCCCCCTTCTATATCGATCTTACAATTTAGACATGCCATAGTGGATAAGACTTCATCCTTAAGTGGCGTAGCAACACTGAGGGGTGTCTCAAGCATTTCAACCCATAAACCATACAATTGAGCAAAACATGCAAACATAAAGGAGTGCGTTGCACCCGTATCAAACATCACATAAGCCTTATGATCACATATATATATTGTACCTGATATGACCATCTTGGAAGTGTTAGCTTCCTCTTGCGTAACCGTATAAACCCTTCCTTGTGCCGAGGGCCTTTGTGAACTTCCTTGATGTGAAATTGTGCCTGACTAGGTGGGTTATGGTGGGCGAGCTGTACCCGCACATGTCTGTTGCCCTTCATGAGGACAATCCTTATGTATGTGACCTCGTTGCCCATAACCATAACATATCCTTAATGTTGGACACGGCATATTTCCATGTGACCTACCACATCAACGACATATCTCATCCGTTTACCTTTGGTTCACCATCTGGCTGCTCCCAGTATTGCTATAACTCACAAAGTTACGCCTCTTATTAGGTATTGACAAAGATCCCCCAAAACGCATTGGCTTCTTATCACGTCTAATGTTCATGACTAGAAGACCTGACCTTGTCTGCTACACTGTCTTTGCTTTTTCCTTTACCAATTCTTGTTCCAACAGTTAAGCTTTCTTGTAGAGTTGATTGTAATCCATTATTTCTAAAGGCACCAGTTGTTTCCTAATATCTATCCTCATGCCATTCAAGAACTTTTTAGCCTTATTCTCTTGGTTCTCAATTAGTTGAGGAGTATACCTTGATAATTTTGCGAACTTCACTTCATATTGATCCACTGTTAAGTCCTTTTGAGTCAGTTGCATAAACTCTGCAATCTTCTTATCCTTAGCACAATCAGAGATATATTTCTCATTGAAAGCATCAGCAAAATCCCTCCATGTAACCGCTATTCCAATAGGGAACACATTTCCCCTTGACACATCCCACCAGTGCTGAGCATTACCATCCAGTTGATATTCAGCCAAGGCAACCTTATCAATGTCATTACAATCCATCAGTTTGAATATCTTTTTCCATTCCAACCATCCATCGCCCCACTTCGTCAGGATCTCTCAATCCATCAAATTGGGACGGTTTCAGTTTTAGAAATTGCTTAACCAATCCTGGCATACGGCGATCACCACTTCCTGCTGCCACTTGTTGTTGAGCTCGCTACCCCACCAATTCTCCTAATGCTTCTCCGATCCCATTTATTTGAAGATCTGCTCCTACTTAAAGAGCCGCTCTTAAAGATGAAGCTCTGCTAGGCCTACTCATCTTGTATCAACAGAACTTCTGCAAATTGGTCACTAATCATTAAAGGTGACCGAAAGATCCTACCCTACAAGTAACATACATTACTTGAATCATATAAGTAACCTCGGTTACTTATTGTTCACAATAGTAATTGTCACAAACACATGCATTTAGTGTTTATTTGCGCATGCGTCCTATCATCACTTTGACCTCTAGCACACCTTATCACTCTAAGGCAAAACCTATGGCTCTGATACCACAATGTGGCATCCCCTTTTTGGGATCAAGCCATGACGTCCCAGGCCATCACATGCTAAGAGGCTTCATTAATTCTTTTAGTTCAAACGCAAGTGAAAGACAATAAACTTAAAGACAACATTTATAATGTAAAGAAAACGTAACGGGCGACTTTTATTTACTTCATATTAATAGGCATTCATAAACATAAATAGTGGGGTAACAACTGTGAGGTCACAAAAAGGAAACCTACTCCCACACTAACAACATATACATGATTCTACCAATTCCCATCTCCATATAGATGGCAGTTTAGACAAAAAGAAACAACCGCATGCCTCCATAAGTCACCACATCACTACGACCACACGCCCATGGTTGTCAGAAAGAATGCCAAACAATCCCACCTCACACGATCAAGCACCACTACCAGCTCCCCCAATACCGTTGAAGGGAAAAGGAAGATGACCAAAAAGACAACCGCCAACCTTAGAGTAATCAACTATAAAATGGTATGGAATAGGTCCCATATATGTGAGCACATCGACCCACAAAGTGATCATAAACCTCATAAACACCATGCCAGGAAAACTAGGATCGATAAGCTCAGTAACAAACTCCTCGAAGTCAAAGGGTATAACATAGGTAGCTATCGGTCGACAAGTATGGCAAACATCGTACTAATGATCTGAAAACATGGAAGGCAACAAGAGTGAGATGAACTTAGGAAGTAAAACAAGCAATTTCTAAACTACTCAATCCATTATTATCACAATTAAGGAATCTATAACACAATGATAATTTATACGTTAAACTTAGACCATCACTAAGACACTACGTATACCTCGTAATTCAAGGCTAATGAAACTATAGGTAACACAAACTTAAAAAAGTAAATCACAGGCGAATGAATGCATATGCAATGCATGTGAACTCTCACCCTCATTAATATCACCTTCGGTTTGCTAATCTGACTTCTGTGGTATGCCAGCCACAGGCATCTCGCTCCTACTCTAAGGTGATCGCATCTTACTTTGCATGGCAGCCGTTGCGTCTCACTTTGCGCGACCCTGAGGTATGCTAGCCTCAAGCTTCCCAATTTCTCATATGGCTCCTATGAGGCGTCATGGGTATGCCAGCAGATGGTCCTCAGCATAATTATCTCGCCAATGCATATGAATTGGTTCAAGGAAATATAGTTATCAATGCACAAAAATTGGACAATCCCAAGTTAATAACCTCTTGCACAAAATTGCACTAAATCATGTTCAGACCAAGTATAGCATTTTAACTCCAAGAATTTATCTATTTACTATCAAGGTACCACCAATACAATTTATCTCGCCCATGAACCATTCTCTTCAAATACAAGAATCAATTATGACCATACAATTACTAAAACGATGTAGATTTATCATATGAGCACATGGCACAACCGAAACAATGCATCCAGGATCTATAAATAACATTTGTCAAATGTCAATCACAATATTCATCTTTTGTAGCAAAAAATTCACAGCCATCATACACGACTCCATCGACTTTTATTAATTACAGTTCATAAAACACAACCAACAGTCACCGATGTGATATCCCTAAATTTCGACCAATGTACTAGGATTGAATTTGATGGATTTTAATCATGAATTCTAATTCGATGAAGAGTATTGGACTTTAGAGGATTGAGAGACAACCATTGGACATTACTTTATCAAAATCTCAAAGTTTATCGATAAACCCTAAATTTTCAAATAAGTAACGGTAAGCTGAAAATTGAGAACTAAAAGAGAGCCCACAGGTTTGGCAAGGCCCAATAGGCCTCACTTCTTCAAAATTTGGCCACCAAGGGCCCAATAAGAGAAAATTACAGTTTTACCTCAAAAGCCCATCTTTAGCCCATTTTGGAAAAGTTGCATTTTAATGGCCCAAATGAGAAGCCCATTAGATATCAAGCCCACTAAGCCATTAAATTCAAGTTCAAGCCCACATGCATAGTGCCAAGAGTGGAGATTATCAAAATACTCTTTCTAGAAACCTTGACTTTATGGGACACATTTATGGGCAAGAGACAAGTTTAATTAAGGCTTTGGAAGAGATATTTTGGTGGCATTAATGCAAAGTGAGAAGAATGCTTCTTGGCCTTTCATTCTCTCTCTCTCTCTCTCTCTCTTCTTTCTTTCCCTTCAATTATTTACCTTGGATACTATAGGCTTGGTTTAATAAAATTTGGAGTTGCATTTATGAGAAGTCATCATGAATTGGATTTTCAAGACAAGTGAATTGAACTCTCACTCTCACTTTCTCTCTTTCATTTTCCCCCTCTCTTGTTTGGCCACCACCCCACCGCTCTCTCTCTCTCTCTCTCTCTCTCTCTCTCTCTCCCCTCCATTTTCATCCTTTTTCCTTCTTCTTTCACACCCCCTCACCTTGTTGCGCCTCTATTGTGTCCAAGTCGTCCGCTTGCCACCATGCTGTCGCACCCTTGCCACGTTGTGCCAAGTCGAGCCATGTCGTTGCCATGCCAAGCCCAAGCCATGCCCGAGCCATGTCGCCGTTCGTTGCCATCATCATCACCGCCATATAACTAGCGAGTTAACTCCTTAATTTTTGGTTAAGTTGTTAATTACGCTTGGGGATAGATTAAGTGAGGTTTAGAACTAATTGTGGGTGGATTAGTTGATAGGCTATCTTGAAAAGTGGAGTAGAAAAATGTGATAAGTTATCATGAAGTAATAAGTGATGATGATAGGTTATCAAGAAAAGTGATAAGTGGAAGTGATAACCTATCAAGGAAAGATTGATAAGCTATCACTAAATGGGTGATAAGTTATCGGCTTTTGAGTGATAAGTTATCACCAAAGGGGTGATAATCTATCAGTAATTAGGTGATAAGCTATCAAAGTTTGGTTGATAAGTTATCATGGTTAGGTTGATAAGTTATTAATTAGTATTTTTTGTGCTTGTGATATGTGGTATTTCTATACATACTTTTGTGTGGTTTGAAGTATGGATTGCCTTGGAAAGATGATTGCCTCTTGAACTATTATCTCCTAGTTGAAAGGCATATATTTATTGGCATATAAATAGTAATTCACAAGGTGTTGTGCTTGGATGTGAAGTTTTACATGTTGGAATAATCAAGGATGCTTGAAAAATGAAGTACGTAAAGTTTGATGGGATAAGCATGTCCATGTGATCATGTGTGATTATTTTATTACATTTTTACGTGTGAAAAATTGCAATAAGTTTGACATATGAGCACGCATCATGGCATGAGTACAAATCATGACTACATTAGCTAAATGAGAAGAAATGAAATTGGCATGCATGATTGGTGTGCTCATGTGATCACAAAGAATACGAACCTTCAAAGGTTTTGGGGACGATGCTCAATTTTATCGGATGCCCGGTGGGGGTTCGAATGCCAGATCGTGGTAGAGGCTGGACCGATGCTCTTTAGGGAATGCTGTCTATCTCCGAGGGAGATTGAGACGTTGCTATGCCCGATAGAGCGAGATGATGCCCAATCATGCAGAATGATCGCCAACCTTCAAGTTGTACCGTGGCCAAAAGCGGTCGTAATCACTAGGCAATAAAATGGAACATGCTTGGATGCATTGCACATAAGAAAATGGTGTTATGTGTTCTGATTATATGCCTTGTCTGATGCATTGTTTATACAATGTTATAACTGATGTATTGATGTTATGTAAGGTATGTGGCAAGGCGAGGTAAAAATGCTTGCAATTCGTTTGTTGTTCTATATTGAGTTGAGTCACTCGAACTCGTGATAGTTAAAGTAAAGTGAGAGTTGCTTGCTATTGTTCTGTCATCGACAATAAGTTGCATGTTTAGGATATGCTCTAGGCGAATCAGCATCCTACAGGAGACTTAGGTTGTTAACACTGCACCCGATCCCCGATTTGGATTATAGTTTCGAACTCCATGTTACGATGGTCTGGGTTGATGAGGGGTTGAGACACCTGGTACCTTATCGATTCAAGGCATGGTTCATCCACCACGGAGAGGCCCTTTTTGGTTCTCTAAAGGGTTTCGAGGGCCTAGCGGAGGTGGAGTTCCAGGTGAGGAAGTGTGGGATCTGATGGACATAGAAACTCCCGATAGTGCTGTGGAAGATCCAAAATTTGATCCGAATGAGGGGAGTGATCCTAAGCCTCCTCCTGACTACTACATCATCTAGATCGGGCTTGGAGTGTCGACTTTTTTTAGTAATTCCGACTTAGCAGAGATAAGTTAACCTTGACCTCGGTATCTTTTTTATGGTCTTGTTAGGAAGCGGCCCATAGTGAGGGCTTATATATATAAACTTCCAAGGGTTAACAAGTATATAAATAAGGTGTGTTTTGCTAACGATTGTAGTTCTGTTGTTTTTCCTACTATCCCTATTGTCATGATTGTTTGGGTGGTGATTAATCGTTTCTGCTTTCGTTAATCAAAAGATAAAATGAACGGGTCGATGATGTGTCCTAGGACATCACTTTCAAAATGACCCAAGAGAAGTATTGGGATCGTCGTGCGCTCAAGGGCTAGGGTGTGACAACCGAGACCAAAAGTTGTCAAATACATACACCTTAGTCACCAAGACCACAAAACTTCGAATAGGACCGTGCATGGACATTTCCAAGACCGGGTTCTCCTCAACCATATTGATCAATTCAAATTTAACTTCGGTTTACGATCACCATATGCTACAACCAGTTACCATGTAAATTAATCACTAAAATAAGCCACGCATGTATCGATTCGAGACACCATTTTACTAGCTACACTTAAGAAATAACAACAAGGCACACATTGTCTCTATTATAGATTGAACTCAAACCATACGTGAACAATTCCAGCGTATATCTCTACGAAGCTAGCATGACACCCTAGATTTTTAGAATGTTTTTCTCATTTCTAGACCATTCAAGCAACTCCCATTCACACCCGCCGCTAACCGCAACAAAAACAGCTACACTTAAGAAATAACAACAAGGCACACATTGTCTCTATTATAGATTGAACTCACCATATGTGAATAATTCCAGCGTATATCTCTACGAAGCTAGCATGACACCCTAGATTTTTAGCAATGTTTTTCTCATTTCTAGACCATTCAAGCAACTCCCATTCACACCCGCCGCTAACCACAACAAAAACAAATCAAGAAGAAGAGAAGTTGCAAGTTTCACTTGCCTCAACTTCAAGGAGCAACGTTGAACTATTTTTCTTCTTCGTGGCATCGCCGAACAAGCTCGATCAGAGAGAGAGAGAGAGAGAGGAGAGCTTGGGCAAGGTGAAGGTGGTGAGCTTTGTGGTAGAGAAAAAAATGAAGAGGAAGGTGAAGGGGGCTTCGTCCGATGGAAGAAAATAAGAAAGAGAGAATTTTTCTTCTTATTTCCTTCAAGTGGGCGGCAGCAATGATGTTCTCTAAGGGAAATTGTGCACAATGATGAGGGAAAAGGGAAGGGTCAGTTGCAAGGTGAAGATAAGAGGGGTTGGTGGCATGATGGGGTGAAGAAGCAAGGGAAATGGAAGATTCTCTTATCATTAGTTGGTCAGAAATGATGAAAGGAAAAGAAAGATGGCTAAATGGCTGAGTTGGGCGCGACACATGGCGCTCATGCACCACTAATGATGATCAACATGATAAGTGATTTACCTTATCGAGATAGGTAAGTGGACTTATCAATAAATGTAAGATAAGTGGACTCACTTATCAATAAATGTTCCTCTACTAACCCCTTCGGCGTCCACAAGCCAACTATAGGACCGAAATTGGCATTGTATTAAGCTCAAGAAACTTCTATCGATTAGTCACACCTCACTAGGCGCCACTTCCCATTTCCATTAAATTCTCACGCCACCTCTAAGAAAGAAGTTCCAATGTCTAATGGACCTGTAACTTATAATCGTAACAAAACCAATAAACCTTCACTAATGGTCAAGACATGAAACAGTGTCTAGTACTATCCTTGATTAATTAAAACCAACTAATAACGTCAAAGGTTATTCTATGTGCTTAATTCAAACAAATGGAAACTAGGATGTCACAAACCTACCCACCCCAAAATGATTAGTGGCGACTCCATAGTTAACAAACTTAGGCTTAAAATAAAAAATGGGATAGTCCCATGTGCCGCATGAGGTGTGAAGCTTAGGAGTGCCTCCGCCCCTTGGTATATGAGCCATCAAAAAGCTTGCACCATGTTAGGTAAGCACCTCTAAACTATCCTTTCTTCCTTGGTGCGGAGAAAGTTAGGTCGCGACACCTGGCTGCAATGCACCTTAGTACAACATAATCGAATGATCTTTCGTCTAAGCTGTTCCCGCTCACGAAAAACTTCGATGCCAGCTTCATCAAGTACTTTCTATCTGCTGCATTGCTGTCGTTGGGAAATTCTCTTTTCTGCAGGTAAGTCATGATATCGAAGTACCACAGCTTTCCGTCTGTCTCTTCTTCTATCACCATGCAATAGGCCGAGTGCTCAAGAATTTTGATTGTCAAAGGTTCAATGTCTGCACCTCCGATTACTTGGAGCATTGAGGATAAGGTAGCTAAAGCATATGCGAATTGGTTTTGTGACCTCGGCAGGTATTTGAATGATATCTCGTCGAACTCTTCAACTAGCTCCTCTAAGAATCAGTGGTACGGGATGAGCTTCGGGTCTCAAGTTTTCCATTTGCCTTCGGTTTGAAGGATAATGAGGGCTAAGTCACCATAGATTTATAACCTTGTGACTTTCATTTTGATGGCAGTTTGCAAACCAAGAATGGAAGCTTCATACTCAGCAATATTGTTAGTGCAAAGGAACACTAACTTAGTAGCTACAGGGTAATGTTGGCCTTCAGGGGAAATGAGTATTGCCCTAATGCCGGCTCCTGATAGATTCAAGGCACCGTCGAAGTACATTACCCATTTATCCTCAACAATGAGAAGGATGCGTTCATCGAGGGGGTCGGCTTCATCATTGTTTTCTTTTCCAACTGAATTTTCCGCTAACATGTTTGCTATGACCCAACCTTTAATAGTTTTTTGTGCCACACTTTGCACGTCAAACTCTAAGATGAGGATTTGCCATTTGGCCAACTTCTCGACTAGTGCTAGCTTCTTGAGGAGATACCTAATGGGATCATTCTCAATTACCAGTAAGACTTGGTGGTGTAGAGTGTACTGTTGCAACACCCAAACCAAGGCTACGTACATCTTTTCTACTTTGGGGTAGTTTGTCTCGAAAACGGTGAACTTCTTCTTGCTAAGGTAATATATAGCGCATTCCTTCCCATCCGACAGCTTCTTTTGAACAAGTACGGCTACTAAAAACTCCTTGTAGATGGTAAGGTAAAGGATAAGAGGGATAATGGGAATCGGAGGTACTAAGATTGAGGAATGAGTGAGTTAATGTTGGATCTTTTCAAAAGCGCTTTTGCATTCGGCATCCCATTGATCTTTGCATTCTTCTTGAGAAGTTTAAAAAATGACTTTGCTATTTTTTATAACTGAGATATGATTCTCACCACGTAATTCAGCCTCTATAACAAGCTATAAACGTCATTCATAGTGGTTAGGGATTGTAGTTCGCATATGGCTTTAACCTTCGAGGGGTTAATCTCGATGCCCTTACTACTAACCATAAAACTAAGTAACTTCCTAGATTTATCCCCAAACATGCATTTAGCCAGGTTAAGGCACAATTTGAACTTCCGAAGGTGATTGAAAAGTTTGTGCAAGACCTTAACATGATCTTCACCAGGTCTCGATTTTCGCAATCATGTCATCGACATATACCTCGATCCCCTTATGCATCATATCATGAAACAAGGCAACCACGGCTCTTTGATACATCGCTCTTCTATTTTTCAAATCGAAAGGCATCACCTTGTAGTGGAATGTTCCATATGAGGTTATGAAAGAAGTCTTGCTTCTGTCCTCTTCTTTCATTCGGATTTGATTGTAGCGAGAAAAATCATCCATGAAAAAGAATAGCTTTAATGCGGCCATGTTGTCGACTAATACATCGATGTACGGGAGCAGGAAATAATCTTTTGGACTAGCCCGGTTCAAGTCCTAATAGTCAACACACACTCTCACCCTACCGTTCTTCATCATCATGGGGACGATGTTTGCTATCCATTCGAGATAGTGTGTAACCTCAATAAAATCCACTTTTAGGAGCTTCATTACTTCCTCTTCAATCTTCTTGGACAACTCCGACTTTGTCCTTCTCAACCTTCGTTTCTTAGGCGGGATATTTAGTTTGGTTGGCAAAGCATGCTCCACAATTTCTAGGTCCAAGCTAGGTATATCGATGTACAACTAGGCAAAAACATCCTGATATACCCGAAGAAGGTTCACCAATCTGGTTGCTTTGGCTTCACATAAACCTACCCCAATCTTTACTTCTTTGGGACTTTCCGTGTTACCTAGTTTCACTGTGAATGTTTATTCAGTTGTTAGTGGTTTAGATTCCTCATGGAGTTTCCACTCAAGTTCAATTCCTTTCTGATCCTTGCTGTCACTACCACTATATGTGATTGGAGGAATCCCTTCTTGTGAATCCGAGCCACAAATGCTCTCTCTGAGGGGTAGGTTGTGATGTCCTAGACCGTCACATACTAAAGCTGTTCTTTATAATCTTTAAGCTATATAGCGCAAACGGAAGATTTAAACCACACATAAATAGGGCGAGCCTTGTATTTTATTTCATATCATATATAGGTTAAGTATATGGAGATCGGTACTATCAACAGCCCCAACAAAAGGCAACGTCGTCTGGGAGGACTAAAAAGGGTATACTACTCCCTCGCTATCTACATAAGCTTGTCTACACAGCCTCTATTTCCATCAACCATCACACAGTCACACCCAAAAGAAAAGACTGTGGCACCAAAAAGTCCCTTCACAACCAAGGTCTCGCCCATGCCTGCCATAATGTTACTAGTTTGAAAATGGAAACATCAACAAGAGTGAGCTAATGCCTAGCAAGAGAAATATCTAACTTATAGGCTAACCAATCTACTTGTCACTTGGTTGGGATCTATCAAACATGAGAAACGACAAGGAACATACAGATAAGCACATTGCATGATATGAATATAATACTAGCAAATGCCACTTGTGATACGCATCTTGTTCCATTAATTGCCATATCATATAATCCATCCCCATCTTACAGATCACCGGTTTGCAATCCGGTTTGTGTAGGTCACTTCCGGTTCGCAGTTCGAACTTCTGTGGTTCGCTGTCCACAAGCATCTCTCCCCGAGGCAACACGGTTTGCTATCCGTGGCATCCAAGGTTCGCAATCCTTGGACTGTACAATACCACGTGGTCTTCGTCGGTTCGTTGTCCGATAGTCAAATCTCCATACTTCCACTTTTACTCATTTCAAGCCGTTTAATCATGAAAATGCAATGCCATGGCTATCGCATGCAACAGTCGTCGGTTTGCAGTTCGACGATCAAGTCTTCGTACTTCCACTTTTACTCATTTCAGGCCCTTTATTCATGAGCATGCAATGCTGTGGCTATCATATGCAACATGGCTCACCTCATTTTACACGTCCTTCAATCATCAAGTCAAGAGCATCACACAAGACTGCCACAATTCAAAATGCTAATTAACTAGATCAATCAAACTCTCTACATCAAACATTGGTTAAAGTTATAAATGAACTTGTAAAATCATAAGATAATTCAGGTCTATAATTCACAATGTGTAGAACAACTCTTGTGAATGACACATTTCAAAATAATGATAATAAAAGGGATTTTATCTCAAAATTCAAAACTTGTTCGCACAGAAACAATTTTGAGCACTATCGAAAATCACCATCGTAGTCCAAGTAAAACAATTCGTAACATCATGAAATTTCAGTATGTTGTAAAAATGACTTTACTAAAAAAATTTGATGAAGAAAGAAAAGTCTAATTCAGCTTTTACAAATATCAGTAAATCGTGAAAATTAGAGCAAAAACTGCATCCAGTAACTGAGATGAAACAGTTTAGAGAAAAATCTGTTTGATGGGTCTAAAGTGCCTAGAAAACTTAGAAAATTTTATATGTTGTAGTCCTGAATGTATTTTAAAATTATTATGAAGAAATTTTTCTCACATTCGATTGGGAAAATTTTGTAGAAAATCAGGGACATGAAACAGTCACAGTTGGATTCACCAAACCCAGGTAGAAAACGTGAATGTTAAAGACCATTTGGCACATCATCCAAACCCCGAAAATTATGAAATTAAATTATGTTGTATTTCAAAGTGTTATGAACAACTCTTCTGAAGGAAGTTTCACCAAATTCATAACTTAAAGAGCCACACAAAATTAGAAAAACAGATAGGTCAGTAGAATCTCGAAACTAGAAACCAGGAATGTAGCTCACGATTTTGCTTAGTTCATGAGAAAACCGAACACACCAACCCAAACATCAACCAATCTCAAATATTTACTCGCATGCAACACCATTTTCGTACCAATCTTAGCGAAACCAACAAGAGATCGGCCATTCCAGTCCATGGATTCTCCTCACCAACACCAATCGGTACCAAAACTTCCACCAAACCGAGAATCACCTTCTTAATCTACCATCCACCGAGTGTCAAGAGACCAATTAGACTAGAAGTTAGAGTCCCTACTTGCCTTACACCTTGATCGATCGAATCAAGCTTCAATTTCCGCTGTCAACACTCTTCAATCTTCGGCTCTTCAAGAAACTAGAGAGGAAATTTGCATGTAAGGAGATGGGAAGGGAAGATGGTGTCCAAAAAAAAATGAGAGGAGAGAGAGAGAGAATTGAGCCTTTATATCCACTTTGCATGGCTGAACAAGTGTCTTCCCATATTGACACTTGTTGTTGGCCACGTGACAAGTGTTGGTTCGCATGGCGCAAGGTAGCGAAGAATAGGGTGACTAGCCATGTGGTGAAAATGTTCTAATTGTGACTATTATTATGCAAATTTGACACTAGGGACCAGAATTTAGAACTATAAGCTATCCCAAGCATCACAACCTAAATTTCAGAAAAATCTAGGTTAATGGATTACTAAGTTAATTAATTGAATTAACTAACCTAGTTCGAGTTCTTCCAAACTCTACCAAATCATGACTTAGGTTCAAATTGTTAAACATGCAAAAATATTTAAATTGGAGCCGCCACTAATCAATTTCTTGGTAGGCTGATTAAACACCTAAATAAAACATTAGGAAGATAATGCTTTATTCCTACGAACCAGATATTTATAAGTTCGGAGATTTGATTACGCTAGACAATTATCTAATGCCCTTTCGGTACTATTTTCATCTCATGAAAAATGTTTGACATGCAACTTGGATTATGTTTAGACTAATTCCCTAACATGTGAGGTCTCATAAAACAAAGCATTAAATAAATTGCAAGATTAGGGTAGAAATGACATACTTGGATGCTGTAGCCTAATCCCTAATGCTTATCTCTCAAGCGTAAAACTTAGATTAATGCAATTATCTTTTTTTGGGGTTTTCACTTATTTAATAAAATGCAATGCAACTGTACTAAAATGCAATTACGCTAAATAACATGAGGAATGACAATTATTCTAATGTGGCATGCAAGATATTTATTTAAATGACTAAACTATGTGACATGCAAAGATGACATGAAATTAAATGTCTATTCTATATGACATGCATTAATGACCCTACACTTACCTTTCTAAATGATGGGCAAAAAAGTTATGCAACTAAACTATATGTGTCACACCCCGACCTTACTTCCCCAAGGCTCGAGCGCGCGACTTCCTCACATCGGTCATTTAATTGCAACGTCCTAGGAGGCGTCGCCGACCCATTCTTTTATCTTTTGATTAAACGTATGCGGAACCGAATACTACAACACCCATCCAATAACAATAACGGGATAGCATGGAAAACACATACACAAAAGCACATCTTATTTATGTGCATCATCGACCCATATCGAAAGTTAGTCTAATTACACACCCGTTAATCGGGCCTTTTCCGATTACACCAAAAAGAAAGGGGTCGGGGTTAACTTAGCTCCTTCTACCTACTTCCACTTCTTGGTTCACGAGAATACTAAAATGAACGAAATGAACGTCCATCACTATAGGCCTGAAAAATGGTTAAACAACAACAGTGAGATAAACTCAACAAGTAATTCAGGCCATGACTATTCTACTCAAACAGTTATATCATAATTAAAGAGTCTGCAAATTATGACTTTCAAAATACTAAAACTTCTCGAACATCCACATGTTCGACCACCGACGAGAATTCCGACCTGACATAAAATCATACCTTTCCACCATCTCAATGACCAACGATCACGTCGTTACAATCACTTCCTTTCAAGCTTTCACCAACGTTCACCCGTTTCGTACGACTAACAGTGGATTCTACGTTCAATGTTCCAAACACGCTTCACCTCTAATCGCAACATAAAAGGTTGAGAAGAAGAGAAATGGCGAGACTACTTGCCGTAGGTTTTGTCCGCGACGCTAGATCCTTTGCTTCCTCGAGATTAACCGGCGTCCAAGCTTCAACGCGGCGGCGATGGCACGGCGGCAAGAGAGAGGAAGAGAGGAAAATGAAAGAGAGAGAGAGAGAGAGAGAGAGAGAGAGAGAGAGAGAGAGAGAGAGAGAGAGAGATAGATAGATAGATAGAAAGATAGAATGACGGAAAGAAATGAACTAAGGGATAAGCTATTTATAATCTCTTGAAATCTTCTTCCTCAAGTTTTCTATAAAACTTCTTCCTCAAGTTTGGCCAAAACTCTAATGCTATTTTGTCTTCTTCTTGTCTTGAAAGTCTAAGAAGCAAACTTCTTCGCCAAGTCTTCATTTTGCATTAATTTCCACATAAATGCAATCCCAAAAATCTATCCAATTTAGCTTATAAAATCCAAGACAATCCAAAGCCATTAATTGAAGAGAAAGAGAGAGAGAGAGAGAGAGAGAGAGAGAGAGAAGAAGAAGAAGAAGAAGGCTTCTTGACTTCTTCACTAAGTTTGCACAAAAATCTCTAATCCTATTTTGTCTCTTTCCCCATAAATATCTCTCTTTTAGAAGGGGTATTTTGGTCATTTCCACCCTCGGCACTATTCAAACGGGCTCGGGCTTGGGCTTGATTATGAAATTGGGCCTAAGATGGGCTTGCTTGAGCCTACTTGGGCGCCTATTGTAGCTTGAGGCCCATTGGGCTTCCGAGCTTGGCCCTCATTCACTCATCCGAAAATTAACGGTCCAAAGATGTTTAAGCCATTTTTCGAGTCTCAGGCTAGGTCGGATTGAGGATATCACAATATGTCATGCATTTAATTTAAATTAAATTAAATTAATGCATGGTCCTAAACATTTATACTAATGAATGTAAGTAAAAATTATATTAAATGAACCTAAACATTGAACACGTCTAAAAAAGATCATGCTAAATGAACCTAGACGTAGCACTAATGAAACTAGATATGCAATTCATGCATGGACCTAGACGGAATCTTAAATAAACCTAGACTGAATGACATGGCAAGGATGATATGCACATGACGGATATTTTTGGTATTTTTGATGAATTTCGAAATTAAAAATCAATGGAATTTAAACCAACCTAAAATGAAAATTATCTTAAATATCTAGGAATTAATTGAAATTAAATCCTAAAATATTTTTGTCACGCCCCAGCCCTCGAGCGTGTGACGATCCCTAACACTTTTCTCTTGGGTCATTGAACGCGACGTCCCAGGATGCGTCGTCAACCCGTTCATTTTATCTTTTGATTAACACAAGCAAAAACGAATAACAAACACCCGACAATCACAACAATAGGAATAGCTGGAAAACAGCAGAATTAACATCATTAGCAAAACTCACACTTCATTTATGTATTTGTTAACCCTAGAAAGTTATATGTACAAGCCCTCGCTACGGGCCGTTTCCTATCGAGACCATCAAAAAGGTACCAGGGGTCGGGTTAATCTATCTCCTCTACGTTAGGGCACTTTGATCTGCCCCGAACCGCACATGTCGACCTTCCATTCTATGGTCCTGAAAAGCTATTAACAACAACGAATGAGATAGAATCTTAGTAAGTTAACAACCTAAGCCTCGTATAGGATGCTGATTCACCTAGAGCATACCTTAAACATGCGGCTTAACATCGATGGCAGATTAATAGCGAGCAACTCTCGCTCTACTTAATCTACGATGGGTTCGAGTGACTCAACTTAATTAACAGACAAATCACAAGCATTCTTACCTCACCTTGGCATAAACCCTGCATATTGTTAGTTATAACATTCAATGAACAATGCATCAGCCAAGGCAATCAGAACACATAACACCATTTCTCATGCGCAATGCATCCAAGCGTGTTCCAATTTTATGCCTAGTGATTATGACCGCTTTCGACCACCCCACGACCCGAAGGGTGGCGGTCTCGACCTCTCTGGGCCACTGCACCACTCTAAGGTTAGCAGTCATCCGACATGATCAGGCATTGTCCCAAAACCATCAGGCACGGCAATATGTCCTCCTAGAAGACTAAGGTGCGGCCCTTCCTCGACCTTCCTCGCAGGTAGACGGCATTCCATAAAGGAGAATCGATTCGGCCTTTACCGCGATCTATCATCCGAACCCCTACCGGGCATCCGATAAAATCCTCGATTAAATCGGGCATCATCCCCAATCACCATTGAGAGTCCGTACACTTTTGTGATCACACGAGCACCTCAATCATGCATGCCAATTCAATTCTTCTTATTTTTCAAGCCAATGCCACCATGATTCGTGTTTATGCCATGATCGTGCTCATACATCAAACTTATTGCCATTTTCACACGTAAAAATGGAATAAAATAATCACACATGATCACATAGACATGCTTTTCTTGTCAAACTTCACATGCTTCATTTTTCAAGCCTACTAGATTATTCAAACACGTAAAACTTGATATCTAAGCACGACACCACACAATTCACCATTTAAATGCCAAAAATACATTATTTTCAACTAGAAAACCAGAGTTCATGAAACGATTACTCTTCCAAGGTAATTCTCACCTCAAATCACACAAAAACATATAAATTAATAACTAACCCAACCATAGTTAACTAACTCAACCATAGTTAACTAATCTAACCCTAATTGCAATTAACAACCTAACCAAGGATTAGGGAGTTAACTCACTAGTTTTATGGCGGCGGCGGCGACGAACGACAACACAGTGTAGCTTTGCTTGGCACTGGCGGCTTGGCTTCAGTAGCACAGCGAACGGGCGGTGGTGAGGGCATGGCTACACGACGATGGACGGCACTGTTCAGCTTGGTTCAACACGGCTACGTCGTAACAATACGGCTTGGCAACGGCAGTTCGAACAGCAGCAAGGGCGCGGCAAGGGTGTGGCACGACTTGGATGGTGAAGGTGGCCGAATTCAAGAGGAAATGAAAGAGGAAGAGGGGAAAAAGAGAGAGAATGAGAATGAGAGAAAAAATGGTTGTCTTGGCCTATATCTTCCAAAGTCTAACTTCTCCACTAAGCTGGCATTATTGCCCTTATTAATGCAATCCCAAAAATTTATCAAACAAAGCTTATAAGTCCAAGTTTCTAAAAGGGATATAATGGTAATTTCCACCCTTGGCACTATTCATACGGGCTTGCACTATTCATGTGGGCTTGATACTATTCACAGGGGTTTGGGCTTGAATTTAAAGGGCTTAATGGGCTTGATATCTAATGGACTCTTTATTTAGGCTAAAAATGGGCTTTCGAAGGTAAAACGGTAATATCCTCTTATAGGGCTTCTTGGTGGTCGAATTTCATAGGAAATAGGTCCGTTGGTTCATGCCAAGTCCATAAATTCTCTTTGGTTCTCAATTTCCGGCTTACTGTCACTTATTCGAAAATTTAGGGTTTACTGATAAACTTTGGGATTTTGATAACGTAACGTCCAATGGTTGTCTCTCAATCTTTTAAAGTCCAATACTCTTCATCGGATTTGAATTTGTGATTAAAATCCATCGAATTCGATCTTGGTACATTGGTCGAAAATTGAGAATGTCACACAAGGACTATCCCTCAATAGACATTATGAAATAACATTTTCGAATGTTATTCTCTGCGCATTAAATAGGTGAGCCAAAATCAGGATGTCACAACTCTTTCATCCTTACAGAAATTTTGTCCTCGAAATTTATATCTTTATCTAATTCTCAAAAAGTCGACAATACTGTTGTTTCATGACTTCCTCACTTTTCCAAGTGACCTCTTTTGTATTATGGTTTTGCCATAAAATCTTTACTAAACTAATAACTTTGTTCCTGAGCACTTGTTCTTTTTTATTCAATATCTATACTGGCCTTTCTACGTACTTAACTCGCTCATCCACTAATGACATCCTAAAGATCAAGGCGAAGCTTGTAAGCTTGAATTCCTTTATGACTATTGTGTATTCTCCTTCTATGTCCTCGATGTCTAAATGCATACTTTACCTCCCTAGTTGGAACACACCATCCAATGTAAAGATGCCTCGAGGACTACGAAAGGTCATGTCAATTGTGCGCCGGTTCCTTTAAATAAAAATTTTGGCGCATGAATCTCACCGCTCGTGCCTCGGCCGAGTGGTATCCGGGAGTGAACAAACGGTCCAACACCCTAGGTTCGAAATTTAGAGGCGGCGACTTCGGTTGCTATCCCCTCCTCCCCCTCTTTTTGCATCCTCTTTTATTTTCGTCCAAGATGAAAGATCCATCGGTTTAGCATAGACACATGAAAGACATCATATATTTTAGCAAGTCTTAGTGGCACATGAGACAATAGGCCAAAATCTCAATTCGTTCTAAAATCTCAAAAGGTCCAACATACCTCAGACTCAGCTTTCCTTTCTCTAATCCTGTCCCCTTGCAGACTTGTGGAAATCAACTCTTATTTGCTACGAAAACCTTTCAAATACCTTTCATGTTCTTGCTAATACCTCGAGAAAGGATCATTGATAACTTTATTTCAAAATTCATCCATTTAGCACCACGAAATAATTAACTCCTAATTCTCTAAGACAAGATTATTTCATAATGATCACATACTTTCAATCCCGCATTACTATCCTCAAATCAATCCACCAAGATTCTTTGTATCAAGACCTTCAAATACATAATAATGATCATAACTTATTACTGAATGGTCAATACTTTTATTCTAAAATCACAACTCATTATTTCCACAGTTCCTACTCCATCATATTACTTATGAGCTTACATTCCACATGTTCGGTTCATCCATTCTTAAATGTCTCTAAGATATTCAAAATGTCACACTTTTACAAAAATTCCTCTAGCACTAGAATCTAATATCATTTGTTGACACTTAAATTTGAACTTGCCATATATCCATCAGATCATACTATATCACACCTTTCACAACCATTATCATCTGAACTTTTCATCAGCCATTGACTAATCCATCAAGATTTCTATCATCTTAATCAAGACGTAGCCTAAGAACATCTTGTTATACAATTGAAAATTTGTGTCGATCAATTCTCACTTCGGATGCAAAATCTTCGAATACTTTTCATGACTTTACTAATTCCTCAAATAAAATCCTTAATGACATAACCTCATAACTGATCTTTCCTAAATCCACCAAATTATAATCTCAAATACATTCTTAACAAGATACTTCCAATCATAGTACTTAGAAAATAATTACTTCTCCAATTTCGATCTCACTATCTTCCAAGGTAATTTACCTCATCCATTTCTATAGAATCATGTACTATCAAAACAATAACTCATCTTTAATCCGCGTAAAAATATCATTACTTAGACTTGGATAACTAGTATCCTGATATTTCCACACTTACTTCCTATTTTCTTAAAAAGGATAACTTACCATATAGTAGGTAGCCTCACTATGTTTTCGCTGTGCTGCTTTGATAAACCGTCTCTATATAAATCTTCATTGAGATGTCCAAATACTCCTTGAACACACGGTTCATTAGATCCTAAAAAGCAGCAAGGGCATTTGTTTGACCAAATAGCATTACCGTAAACTCATAATGACCATAACATGTACGCAATGCTGTCTTCGGTATATCCTCATTCTTGATCCTCAATTGGTGATAGCTTGTCCTTAGGTCTATTTTGAAAAATACCGAAGTTCTCTGAAATTGGTCAAGCAAATCGTCTATCCTTGGCAATGGGTACTTGTTCTTGACCATCACTTGATTGAGTTGCCAATAATCGATGCAAGGACGCAACGATCCATCCTTCTTTCTTACAAACGAAACTGGCGCTCCCTAAGGCGAAGCACTAGGGCGAATGAATCCTTTATTCAGCAATCCTTGCCTCTGTGCCTTTGATTCCTTTAGTTCCGATAGCACCTTACGGTACAGTGCTTTGGAAATCGGCTCCGTTCCAATGGCCAACTCAATCACAAATTCTATTTCTCTCTAGGGGGTAATCTAGACAATTCCTTTGGAAAGACATCAGAAAAGTCTCGTACTACAGCGATGTCCTCCATCCTTGATTCCTTAACCAACGTATTGACTATGGTTGCCAAATAACCTTGGTAACCCTTATCCAGCAAGGTTGTTGCCTTAAGCAACGAGATCAAGGGAATCGAAGGGAACCCTCTATCTCCAATGAACTCGAAACTAACCATTTCTAACGGGTTAAACTTGATTGCTTTGTGATAGCAATCCATCGTAGCTCGTTGCTTGGTGAACCAATTCATTCCGATGATGACATCAAAGTCATACATTGCCAATACCATCAAACAATCACACGTGAAGCCTCTCTTCTAATTAGCATCCAACAAATACACAAAATAATCAAGAACACTTCATCGCTAATGCATGTTAATTGCACAAAACCAACATTCACCTTGCAGATCTCAAAGCAGACAAGCAAATTGAAACCAAGACTCGACTGCACACATGATGATACAAATGCAAAGGACTCATCTTTCATAATGTGTTAGGTTAGTGTGATCTCTTCTTAGCCAAGACACACGGATTATGCCGATTATTCACCAGTTTGCGCAAGGCCCTTATCTTTGCCAAGACACACGGATTACACCAATTATTCACCAGTTCGCGTAAGGCCCTTATTTTTTAAGATACTTCTTCCACGACTTCAAATGACTTTCCCATTTCAACATTCATTCTATGCGTTTTAACACCTATACCCGCTTTTTTCGATATGCGGTTTGGTTCATTCCTGCCCCCTTCGCCATCCTAGAAGCTTGTCAGGAGCCGCACATTGTCTAAGCCCTCTCACCCCGGCAATCACTCCTCGCCCTCATCGGATCGGGTCATTACAGGTCCACCAGCCTTCGCTTGGTTCGTCCTTAAACCATACACCTACGAAGGGAGTCCCGCTTGACTCATCCCATACTGAGCCTCACGGTTTATAGGTTGTCACGACCTAAAATTTTTTCTCTCGGGCGCTAGGTGGAAATGGTAATGCCCAAAAGATTTTTAGAAGGTAATGCCTACTTGATTTAGGCACGGGCTCTCCCAAGCCTTACCCAATCGTGACTTGAGTTTACTTAAAAGAAAAGTTCAATTTCGAAGTCGCCACTAATCATTTTGGGGTAGGTAGATTAGACACCTAAATTAGTCGATTTGAGTCGGGGGAGAATCGACTCGTTTCTACGAAACCAGAGATTATGGGGTCCGGGGACTTAAGGAGTGCATGGTAACCATTCTGGAGTAGAAATGCGTTTGTTAACGCATTTTCACTTTTCTACTTCTGGAATACTTTTTCACTTCTGGAGTAGAAATGCGTTTGTTAAAACTACTTTTTTTTCTTGTTCTAGAATGAGTTTTGAAGCCAAAAAGAGAAGTAATTTTTTTTTACTTCTTTGGAGAAAGAATGACTTCTGGCTTCTTTTCTAAACCGCCCAAACCTTTTGCATTTGTACCAATTCAATCTATTTGGTCGACCGGTGTTGACATGACGTGGCATGCCTGTCGGCCAAAATATTATTTTAATATTTTCAATATTTT
>BCNH02000011.1:22038102-22049566 GCA_001662345.2 Metrosideros polymorpha var. glaberrima | reverse complement strand
TAAAAATTAATTACAAAATTTTAAAAAATATTAAAATATTATTATTTCTCTTCTAAAAGTAAAAATTTTCTCTTGTTTTACCAAATACATTTTTACTCCAGAAATCAACTTCTGGCCAGAAGTTGATTTCTGGAGGAGAATGGTTACCATTCACCCCCTTACTTACGCTAATATTTCTATTAACACCCTTTCGGTACCTAATTAGTCAGAATAATTTCTAAGTGCCCATGCAATCTTGATAGCATTTTAGTCCTAAAGGTCAAAGCCATTTTTGTAGGTGGGCATACAAGAATTTTTTGTGATTTTCTCATTTTAAGTCCTAAACTAGACTAATCTATCCTAGAAAAGGAAATTAACCAAACAAGGTATTGAAATGCAGAGCAAAAGATAAATATTCAAGCAATTTAAAGGAAACTATTCTAAGTGTGAGAAAATAAAACCCACAACTCGTCGGGTATTAAGAATTACAACCTTTTACAAATGATAGAGAAGGACCGGAACAGACATCGGTTAATCGCCATTCTTCGACAAATAAAAGAGCATCCCGTCGGGACATGAAATGCCTAATCATGCATCTAATGATCAAATGCAAATAAAGGCAATCAAATGGCCTTAGGGTCGGCCTTTGCAAGCATACAATTTCGAGATTCGCGCCTAAACGAGTGGTCAGGATTGATTATCATTGATCGAACCCATTGATTCTCCACTTTGCACAAGCGCCGTGAGATGGTAATGGCATCGATCCTAAGGCTTAACTAATGTAATTTGATACTCTAACGCCGAGCATACATCGGAGGATCGAACCGGATATTCAAATAGACGGCAATCACGAGATATTTGAGTAACATGACATAAAAAGCATGAATTAAAAGTGATGTCCCGATTTTTGTGCAAATCTCGCCCAACGATCGTGAAACACAAAATTTAATCATTAATAAATCTCAAGAATGAGGTTTGAGGGTAAAAGTATCAATTTCGGCCACATGAAGCTTGAATACTTGAAAACATTGCCAAACTAGACCCATAAATCAGAAAACGAATTAGTTTTCCCCTGAAAATTTTTGGATCTAGTAAAAATAGAAAATGACCTTCAATGGCCACTAAATTTGACAGCAACATGGATCAACACGTTCTGCGCAAGTTTTGTGTTTTAAGTTTTTCCAGAAGGGCCTTCGAAATTGATAAAAAAAAAATTACAATTTTGCCCTGAAGGTCAAACAAAAAGCCTGTTTTTTCCTGACATTTTAAAGAATTAAAAAAATTAACAGACGACAACCTAAAATCACGAAAATGGACAGAGACATAGATCGATGTGTTCTGAGAAACTTTCATGTTTTGAGTTTTTGCAAATAATGACTGCAACCCCATTGTATTGGCGAAATAAAAACAGAACAGATTTCTGTTCTGGAATCTAGAAAATCGACCTAGAAAGATCGGTAATGTGGAGGTCGATATGACCGAGTTAACAATTTCGTATGGTCTTGAAACTTTTTCACAGAATATCCATGGGTGCGTTCTACAACTTTTATGTAGAACAATTTTCCAAATTCTGTCTGAAAAAAATCATGAAAAATCAACAAACCGCGAGGGTCGATCAGAAAAGAGTGAGAAACAGTGAAGAACAGCAACAGTTTTCATTTTTCCAGATTTCAGGACGAGTTTTGAAGGCCTGATTCATATAGTAGATGACGTCCCCTTTGGCCCATAAATACTCAAATCGAAGCTTGGGACGTCAAGATCGATTAACTCAACTATGGCTTCCTCGAAAAATGTCATTTAGAAGGTCAAATGGCTATTGGAAGCGAGAGGGGTCAGAAAAATGATTTTTGCACAAAACTTGGGATACCACTCAGCAACAACCAGCATGCATACAGAAGCTATTTACCATCATTTTAGGCTCAAAGATAGCAAAACACAGCAACAAACTTATCTTGAAAATATGGCAAGAACATGAGACCAAACGGGTCCTTATTCGATCGGCAAATGCAGAGTTTTAGGTCAAGGCTGAACCTACCTTTGTCGACAGACGCTCAGAGCTCAAATGAGCTATTTGGCCACCCAAGGGATGTCTTGAACAGCCACGAATAGCTCGGCAACTCTTTGATTCAAGGAAGAAATCGAAGCCGTAAGTAAAGCGAAATGACGAGATATGAGCAACGAAAGAAGATAAGAAGAAACGGGGGACTCCGGCGGCGGAATGGGTAGACTCCGGGCACGGCGAGCTTAAGAACACGTCGGAGGATGGCGTCGCAAGGCTGAGGGGGCCGGGATGAAGGAGAGAGAGAGTGTGTCGGTGGTGGTGGAGGTGGTGGTTCATCAGAGGGGGCCCAGCCGGCGGCGGCGCACGGTGGCTGAAGGTGGTGTGGCCGTGGGTGAGAGAGGGAGAGAGAGACTGTGTGCGTGTGTGTCTTTCTATCTTAAAATTCAACCCTGAAAAAATGATCCCCCCTTAGGGTTTTTGGAAAATGTGCCATTTATATGGTCACTTAAGTAATCTAATCTTGACCCTTTATCAAACAATGGTTGATATTTAACTTGTTCCCCAAGTTTGTGGTATTTTTGTAATTATGGCTCAAGAAGGTGAAATGGGCTTGGCCTTAGGAAATGAGTCATAAAATGGGCTAAAATGGCCTGAAAATGGCCAGAAATGGTCAAAATCTGGCCATTTCGCTGGATCTCCGGCGAGTTGGTCGGATCGGGTCAACCCGGTCAAACCCGGTTTGACCGATTCTTGACCAGGCTAGTTCAAGGGTCAAACGACCTCCAATTTTGATGAAATTTTCGCCAAAATTTTCCTTTTTCCCTCTATTTTCTAAATATGAATTTTCTCAAATTTTTCTGGACCAATATTTATTTATTTTTTAATTTCTTGATTTGACTATACTAATTCCTTTTTTTTTTGCTAAAACTGCTAGGCATTCTAGACATGTTGGCGTAAGCTTAATTTTCTTGGCCAAATTGAATGTCTAAGGATGTACTAGGATGCCTAATTGGAATGGGTTAAAAGGAATTAGGTCACTCGGAATCATTTAAGCTCGGTTTTAAACCTAAACCACTCTTAATATGGCCAAGCCAATCTCAAGATGAGTGAATTGGCCAAAATGGATAGTAGGTTCTGGTTTGGTTTAATCAAATGACTTAAATCTTGGTATTGTCTCACAACTCATGAAGCAATGGTTTGAGACGACCGTTTAAGCTCGAATTAGGGCTAATTCAACAATATGCTCAAAACTTGAAATTGATTTAGGGCTTTGATGTGAAAAATTCTCTAGATCAAATGTCTCAACTATAAGAAATTCTAAAAATGCTATCTAAATGGTCAATTTTGATTTTTGGGCCAATTAAGGCTTACTTTTCCTTGAATTGGGGAAAAGTATGTCCCTAATTTATTTTTGAGAAATTGAAAGTGTAGAAACTCAATTGAAAAATAGAAATGATGTTTTGTGATTTTTCTCTAAGGTTTTCTAATTTTTTGTATTTTTTTTTCTGAATTTAAGCGAAGAAAATTCATTTTTCCAAAGGAAAATCAATTTATATGGTTAAATTCGTGAATTTTCGAAAAAAGAAAGCAAAAAAATTCAAATGACACCATTTAGAACATGTTCATGTGAAAATACAAAATTCAACCCCGAAATTGACTTTTGGCCCGATTCTAGTCAAAGGTTTGACCAAAAAGTCAACTTGAAAGTTGAATTTTGACTTTTTGAGGTTAAGGTTCAAATGCATACTAAATGTTGGGCCAAAACATGGCCAAGTGAAAAAAATGACTCTTTTTGGTTTGAAAAAATGATTTTGTCGGGATCAAAACTCAAATTCCAAGTTTTAACTTTAAAATGACTGATCGACTAAAAATCAGGTGTCAACATAGGTGTTCCGCTTGACTCATCCCATACCGAGCCTCACGGTTCGTCTTAACCTATGCAACTAGTAACAGCGACAATCATAAACCACAAACCTCATCTCAATCAATATGTTTTTCACACAACATGACGTGAATAGCACTTAATTCACTCCTTTCATACACTTCGGGTATTTATATGATATATACAATCACATGTATATCCAATGCCATGTGCCATGTACTCATTCCAAACATTTTCCTTACCGAACCACATCAATTCAACATGTCATTCGATTTACATCTCTCAGTCCAGCAATGGACAGAACCGAAATTACAATACAAAATCAACATCACTTCCCAGCTCCTCCAATCTAGCACCATTCGAACACCATAACTCACCAATCATCAATCCGAAAACTAAATCCAATGTTCCTAAGATGATCTGAATCTCAACAAGGCCAATTCATTATTCCTCAGTTATTCCTCACGTTCTTGAAATCCATCTTATAACTAAACCACAAAACTCGATAGATGATTCATCCATCAAAGTTTATCATGTAACACATCTCTCGACCAAACTACCTAAGGCAAGAACACAACTTCACCAAATCAGCATATAATCTAACAACAAAACATGCTTTAATATTAATTCAACTAAACTAAGTTCAAAGAACCAAATGAGATTCATGATTTTCTCCAAATTCAAAATATTCGAGATCACCAACCTCAAAATCAGCCAAATCAAAAGATCATATCAGCATTTCCATACCCTATGTGGTGATTCCAATGAATTCTCGATAATCCAAACTTAAAATTATATCCTATCTTCACGGTCTCCGTAATTTAAGGCAAACTCGAGAACACTAATTCCAAAATTCGTTTCATCCATGAACTAACTGCAACATTTTAATTCCTACAAACACATTCTTAATGAATTTTCAACAATTCAAGCCTAGAACTACAATATACTCTTATGATTTCATCATCCACAAACCAGCTAATAACTTTACCTCAACAAGCTCCAAAACTCACCAAAATCGAGAGCCCCCAATCACAATTAAAGCTTAAACCAGCTTCTTTCTTCACAGATTTTTCAATCAATTCTCCGTTCATAAAATACATCATTTATACACAGATCCATTATCAAGAAAATCACTCGTGAACTTTCACTACATCAGCCCAAAACCAATTCAATAAGGAGACTTAATAAGCCTGGAAACTAGAGGCTTCACTCAATCAACGATCACAAGCACGTGGTGTTTTCCTACTAACTATCTTAAAACCTAACACATCTTATTACTCTAGGTTATGACCATGCTCTGATACCAAAGATGGGATGTCACACCCCGGCCCTCGAGTGCGCGACGATCCCTAACACTTTTCTCTTGGGTCATTTGAATGCGACGTCCCAGGAGGCGTCGTCGACCCGTTCATTTTATCTTTTGATTAACGCAAGCGAAAATGAATAATAAAAACAACAATTACAACAATAGGGATAGCAGAAAAAACAGCAGAACTAGCACCATTAGCAAAACTCACACTTTATATATGTACTTGTTAACCCTAGGAAGTTATATGTACAAGCCCTCGCTACGGGCTGCTTCCTATTGAGACCATCAAAAAGGTACTAAGGGTTGGGTTAATCTATCTCCTCTACGTGAGGGCACCTTGATCTGCCCTGAACCGCACATGTCGACCTTCCATTCTATGGTCCTAAAAAGCGGTCAACGACAATGAGTGAGATAAAATCTCAGTAAATTAACAACCTAAGCCTCGTGTAGGGTGCTGATTCACCTAGAGCATACCCTAAACATGCGGCTTAACATCGATGGCAGATTAATAGTGAGCAACTCTCGCCCTACTTAATCTATGATGGGTTCGAGTGACTCAACTTAATCAACAAACAAATCACAGGCATTCTTACCTCGCCTTGGCATAGACCCTGCATATTGTTAGTTATAACATTCAATGAACAATACATCAACCAAGGCAATCAGAACACATATCATCATTTCTCATACGCAATGCATCTAAGCGTGTTCCAATTTTATGCCTAGTGATTACGACAGCTTTTGGCTATCGCACGACCCAAAGGATGGCGGTCTCGACCTCTTTGGGCCACTGCACTACTCGAAGGTTAGCAGTCATCCGGCATGACCGGATATCGTCCCAAAACCATCAGGCACAACAACATCTCCTCCTGGAAGGCCGAGGTGCGGCCCCACCTCGACCTTCCTCGCAGGTAGACGGCATTCCATAAAGGAAAATCGATTCAGCCTATAACACGATCCGTCATCCGAACCCCCCGCTCGGCATCCGATAAATTTCTCGATTAAATCGGGCATCGTTCCCAATCACTATTGAGGGTCCTTACACTTTTGCGATTACACGAGCACCTTAATCATGCATGCCAATTCAATTCTTCTTATTTTTCTAGCCAATGCCACCATGATTCGTGTTCATGCCATGATCGTGCTCATACATCAAATTTATTGCCATTTTCACACGTAAAAATGGAATAAACTAATCACACATGATCACATAGACATGCTTTTCTCGTCAAACTTCATGTGCTTCATTTTTCCAAGCCTACTAGATTACTCCAACATGTAAAACTTGATATCTAAGCACGTCACCACACAATTCACCATTTAAACACCAAAAATACATTATTTTTTACTAGAAAACTAGAGTTGATGAAACGATTACTCTTCCAAGGTAATTCTCACATCAAATCACACAAAAGCATATAAATTAATAACTAAGCCAACCATAGTTAACTAACTCAACCATAGTTAACTAACCTAACCATAGTTAGTTCACTCAATCATAGTTAACTAATCTAACCCTAAGTGCAATAACAACATAACCAAGAATTAAAGAGTTAACTCACTAGTTTAACGGCGGCAGTTGTTGACACCTGATTTTTAGCCGATCAATCATTTTAAAGTTAAAACTTGGAATTTGAGTTTTAATCGCGACAAATTCATTTTTTCAAACAAAAAAGAGTCATTTTTTCACTTGGCTATGTTTTGGCCCAGCATTTAGTATGCAATTCAACCTTAACCTCAAAAAAGTCAAAATTCAACTTTCGAATTGGCTTTTTGGTAAAACCTTTGAGTAGAATCGGACCAAGAGTCAACCACTAGGTCGAATTTTGTATTTTCATTTGAACATGTTCTAAATGATGTCATTTGAATTTTCTTGCTTTCTTTTTTCAAAAATTCATGAATTTAACCATAAAAATTGATTTTCCTTTGGAAAAATGAATTTTCTTGGCCTAAATTTAGAAAAAATACAAAACATTAGGGAAAAATCATGAAACATCCTTTATATTTTTTAATTGAGTTTTTACACTTTCAATTTTATAAAAATCAATTGGGGACATACTTTTCGCAAATTCAAGGAAAAGTAAGCCTTAATTGGCCCAAAAATCAAAATTGACCATTTAGATAGCATTTTTAGAATTTCTTGTAGTTGAGACATTTGATCTAGAGGATGTTTCACATCAAAGCCCTTAATCAATTTCAAGTTTTGAGCATATTGTTGAATTAGCCTTAATTCGAGCTTAAACGATCGTCTCAAACCATTGCTTGATGAGTTGTGAGACGATACCAAGATTTAAGTCATTTGATTAAACCAAACCAGAACCTACTATCCATTTTGGCCAATTCACTCATCTTGAGATTGGCTTGGCCATATTAAGAGTGGTTTAGATTTAAAACCGAGCTTAAATGATTCCGAGTGACCTAATTCCTTTTAAACCATTCCAATTAGGCATACTAGTACATCTTTAGACATTCAATTTGATCAAGAAAATCAAGCTTACGCCAATATGTCTAGAATGCCTAGTAGTTTTAACCAAAAAAGAGGATTAGTATAGTCAAATCAAGAAATTAAAAAATAAATAAATCTTGGTCCAGAAAAATTTGGGGAAATTCATATTTAGAAAATAGAGGAAAAAAGTAAAATTTTGGCGAAAATTTAATCAAAATCGGAGTTCGTTTACCCTTGAACCAGCCCAGTTAAGAATCAGTTAAACTAGTCAACCCGGGTTTGATTGGGTTGACTCGATCCGACCAACTCACCGGAGATCCGGCGAAATGGCTGGATTTGACCATTTCCAGCCATTTTTAGGACATTTTAGCTCATTTTATGACCCATTTCACCTTCTTGAGCCATAATTACAAAAATACCATAAACTTGGGGAACAAGTTAAATCTCAACTATTGCTTGATAAATGGCCAAGATTAGATCACTTAAGTGACCATATAAATGGCACATTTTCCAAAAACTTTAGGGGGATCATTTTTTTAGGGTTGCATTTTAAGATAGAAAGACACACACTCTCTCTCCCTCTCTTACCCACGGCTGCACCACCTCCGGCCACCATGTGCCGCCGCTGGCCGGCCCCCCTCTAGCGAACCACCACCAACACACTCTCTCTCTCCTTCATCCTGACCCCCTCAGCCTTGCGACGCCACCCTCCGACGTGTTCTTGAGCTCGCCGTGCCCGGAGTCTACCCATTCCGCCGCCGGAGTCCCCCGTTTTTTCTTATCTTCTTTCGTTGCTCATATCTCGCCATTTCGCTTTACTTACGGCTTCGATTTCTTCCTTGAATCAAAGAGTTGCCAAGCTGTTCGTGGCCGTTCAAGACATCCCTTGGGTGGCCAAATAGCTCGTTTGAGCTCCGAGCGTCCGTCGACAAAGGTAGTTTCAGCCTTGACCTAAAACTCGGCATTTGCTGGTCGAATAAGGACCTGTTTGGTCTCATGTTCTTGCCATATTTTCAAGATAAGTTTGTTGCTGTGTTTTGCTTTCTTTGAGGCTAAAATGATGGTAAATAGCTTATGTATGCATGCTGGTTGTTGCTGAGTAGTATCCCGAGTTTTGTGCAAAAATCATTTTTCTGACCCCTCTTGCTTCCAATAGCCATTTGACCATCTAAATGACATTTTCGAGGAAGCTGTAGTTGAGTTAATCGATCTCAACATCCCAAGCTTCGATTTGAGTATTTATGGGCGTGAGGGGACATCATCTACTATATGAATCAGGCCTTCAAAACTCATCCTGAAATCTGGAAAAATGAAAACTGTTGCCGTTCTTCACTGTTTCTCACTCTTTTCTGATTGACCCTCTCGGTTTGTTGATTTTTCATGATTTTTCCCCGACAGAATTTGGAAAAGTGTTCTACATGAAAGTTGTAGAACACACCCATGAATATTCTGTGAAACATTTTCAAGACCATACGAAATTTTTAACTCGGTCATATCGACTTCCACATTACCGATCTTTCTAGGTCGATTTTCCAGATTCCAGAACAGCAATCTATTCTGTTTTTATTTCGCCAATACGATGGGGTTGCAGTCGTTATTTGCAAAAACTCAAAACATGAAAGTTTCTCATAACACATTGATCTGTGTCTCTGTCAATTTTTGTGATTTTAGGTTGTCGTCTGTTAGTGTTTTTAATTCTTTAAAGTGTCGGGAAAAAACAGGCTTTTTGTCTGACCTTCGGGGAAAATTTGTCATTGTTCACCAATTTGGAGGCCCTTTTGGAAAAACTTATAACACAAAACTTGCTCAGAACGTGTTGATCCATGTGTCTGTCAAATTTCGTGGCTATTTAAGGTCATTTGCTATTTTTACTAGATCCAAAAAGTTCCAGGGGAAAACCAGTTCGTTTACTGATTTATGGGTCTAATTTGGCAATGTTTTTTAAGTATTCAAGTTTTATGTGGCCGAAATTGATACTTGCACCCTCAAACCTCATTCTTGAGATTTATTAATGATTAAATTTTGAGTTTCATGATCGTTGGACGAGATTTGCACAAAATCGGGACATCACTTTTAATTCATGTTTTTTATGTCGTGTTCCTCAAATATCTCATGATTGCCGTCTATTTGAGTATTCGGTTCGATCCTTCAATGTATGTTCGACGTTAGAGTATCAAATTACATTAGTTAAGCCTTAGGATCGATGCCATTACCCTCTCACGGCGCTTGTGCAAAGTGGAGAGTCTATGGGCTCAATCAATGATAATCAATCCCGACCACTCGTTTAGGCACGAATCTTGAAATTGCATGCTTGCAAAGGCCGACCCTGAGGCCATTTGATTGCCTTTATTTGCATTCGATCATTAGATGTATGATTAGGCATTGCATGTCCCGATGGGGTGCTCGTTTCCTCACACATTGAAGATGGCGATCGACCGATGTCCATTCCGATCCCTTCCCTCCATTTTTGTAAAATGTTGTAATCCTTAGGGTGAGTTTAGTTCGACATTTTGAAGTAGCATTTCGCGGAATGCTAGCCTTCCCAAGGCTAAAAGCTGAAGACGGATGAGCCAGCGTTGGCATTTCAGCATTTTCGGGATGCTGAGCATAGGTTTAATGAAATTTATTGAGTTTCCATTTTTGCCCTCAAACTTTTGCCATTTACTCTAGCTTACCCGTCGTCCTTCGCTCATTTGAGAACACAGCAGACATTTTCTTTTCTTTTCACCTCTGCTACTGCTCTCTCGCGTCTGCTCCCTCTCCCTCGCGTTTCCTCCCTCGCTTGACAGAGCTCCTTTGCTTGCTCTCTTCCTTGCTCGACCACGCTCCTTCACTAAGACCAGGTGACTTTTCTTCGCTCTCTCCCTCGCTTGATTGGCTGGTATGTGGTTTGGTTGTAGCAGATCTGGGTTTCCGTATGGGTTTTGGAATTGGGTCGGAATTCCGGATTTTTTTTTTCTAGTCTGGCGGAGAAGAAGGAGAATGGCTTTGATTGATACGTAGAGCTAGTGGTTTTGAATCTTCTATAATTTATGTGTGGTGGATGATGATTCTGGGTGCAGATGCAGAAGCTCTTTGCCTCTGCTGTTTTGGAATGCCCCCCACTTCTTTACCCCACGAAGCCCGAGGCTTCGTTTTTTAAATGCCCCGCAAATTCACCCACGATTTGCTCTTGCTGTTTTGGAACACTTACAAGGAGACCCCACGAAGCCCGAGACTTCGTTTTTGAAATGCCCCGCAAATTCACCCACGTTTTGCTCTTGCTGTTTTGGAACACTTACAAGGAGACCTCCAATTTGTTTTGGTAACCAATTGGTGTTCTTTTAGTCTAGTTATTAATACAATTAGCTTGTAAAATGGGAACGGCATTCTTTTTCCTTGTAAAATGGGCTTGTATGTGATGCACTTAGGGTTGGTGAACTCGAAATGGGTTGAAATTTGGCTGGCTGCATGAAAACAGGCCGCTGGTCAAAACTCACCATTGTGCTGTGACTGACGTCGTTTTTTCACGTTTCAGAGTCGTTTTGATGGGTTTTTTTAGTGATTTTTTGTAATTTCTATGGTTTTTTGTGATTCTATGTTGTTTGCTGGCTGCATTAGGCTTTGTTTGTGGTCTTCTCTGTTGTTTTAATAGTAAAAGGCAGTTTGGAGATAGAGTGCTTGCTATATACCAACTTATCAAGTATGTGAAGAAGCTGCTCAGATTAGAGTGCATGCTTCTCCGTTCTTACATAGAAAAACTTGGACAAATTGGGGCTGTGGAAACCTAATACAAAATGTATTCATAATGCGAAACACATACTTATATTTACAAGTGTGCGTTGCTGATCCCACTTAGTGGAATGA
>BCNH02000011.1:21986161-22027587 GCA_001662345.2 Metrosideros polymorpha var. glaberrima | reverse complement strand
ACCCGAGATTCGAAGCTAATCCCATACCACAAGTTCCTCGAAGAATTGATAGAGGAGTTTGAAGAGGTATCTTTTGATTACTTACCAAGATCGCAAAACTAATTTGCCGACACTTTGGCAACTTTATCGTCGATTCTACAAGTCATGGATAGATTGGATATTGACTCCTTGAAGATCGAAATTCTTAAAAGTCCGACGTATTACATGAGAATCAAAGAGGAACCCGATGGTGAACCGTGGTTCCACGATATAAAAAATTATCTCTAGAAGGGCGAGTTTCCTCAAGGAAGTGAGGTTGCCGATAGAAAACACTTGACAAAGCTGGCATCAAAGTTTTTCCTCAGGGGTGAAACGTTATACAAGAGATCGTTCGATTCGATTTTGCTAAGATGCGTAGACGCATGCGAAGCCAATCAACTCATGCAAGAAACACACGAAGGGGAATGTGGCCCGCATATGAATGGCCATTTTTTGGCAAGGAAAATCATGAGGTTGGGTTATTATTGGTTGACCATGGAATCAGATTGTATTCGTCACGTGCGATATTGTCACCAGTGTCAAGTTTATGGCGACAAGATCAACACGCCACCAAATGAATTACACCAAATGTCTGAAGTTTGGCCTTTATCTATGTGGGGGATCGACGTTATCAGACCAATCAATCCAAAGGCGTCAAATGGGCATTGATTTATCTTAGTGGCCATCGATTATTTTACGAAGTGGATTGAGGCCAACCCATATGCCAATGTCACCGCGAAGAACGTGGCTAAATTTATCCCCACGATATCATTGCTCATTACAGAGTGCCAGAAGCAATCATCACTAACAATGGATCAAACCTGAATAACCAGGTGGTGGATGAACTCTTAAACGAATTTTAGGTTCGTCACCTAAATTCGTCTCCATATCACCCGCAAATGAATGGTACTGTGGAAGCAGCAAACAAAAACATCAAGAAAATCTTGTCCAAAACAGTTGAGAATTATAGTTTTGGCATGAACGATTGCCGTACGCATTGATGGCGTATTGGACGTTGATTCAAACTTTGACTGGGGTAATGCCTTTTCCTCTAGTTTACGGAATAGAAGCGATCTTGCCGGTGGAAATAGAAATTCCTTTGTTAAGGATTCTCTCGCAAGTTAAGCTTTTCAAAGCTGAGTGGGTTCAACAGAGGTATGAGCAATTGAATTTGATTGAAGAAAAAAGGCTAAAAGCCTTATGCCATGGCCAAGGTTACTAGAAGCGAGTGGCCAAGTCGTTCAATCGTAAAGTTCGACCAAGAAGTTTTGAAGTTGACGATCTCGTTCTGAAGAAGGTCTCGACTATAGTTTAAGACCCCCGTGGAAAATTCACACCAAATTATGAGGGCCCTTATGTTGTCAAGAAGCTCCTATTCGGTGGAGCTTTAATTCTTATAGAAATGGACGGCCAAGAGTTGCCAATGCCTGTAAATACATATGTCATTAAGAAGTATTATTCCTAAATGAAATTTGGCGGGCAGTGCACCCCCCCTTTCTCATCGAAAACCTGAGTCACTATAGGACATTTGCATAGCAAAAGTACCGTGCATATCATTTGCATATTCATTCATTTTGTAGGTCCAAGGTCGAGTTGACCAAAGGGAAGCAACCAACAAGGAATCTTTCGCAAAGACAAAGGTGTGTCGTTCCAAATTGTCATTTTCAAAGGATACATGCTAAAGTAATTCCTTTTATATGCTGATAGGAAATCTCGACACCAACTTATTGGCCCACACGAGCCAGGTAAGTACCATTTTCCCTCGAATGTCAAGTATCTTCAGAAGATCACTTTTGGACAAGAGCATTTAAGATCATTTTGAAAACCTTTTCGAAGGTCCAAACAAAAAACAAAGTCCAAAAAATATAATATATAATTATCAAATCAAATCGATTTAGAGCCTGATTTCCTATGAGCTTAGAATGGAATGGTGCATTTGGTCATTCATGCTTTGATTCATGCATCAAGATGATGGAAGGCATGTCATTTTTTTCCTAAACGATAAATACATCTCTTGCTAGCCTCTTCGTCCCTACACACTTTGGAGAACTTCGCTTCTTTATCCCTGTCAAGAACTACTCTACATCGGGGCAACATGGAGGTAAGATCGGCAAAAGGTGAGAAAAGTGGGTTAGAAATTTTCTTGCTTGTACTTATGTTAATCTTCATGGGTTGCTTTGCGTTAAACTCGATCGAAAATTTAAGTGCTTTAGGATGATGAAGAGCGGTTCTTTCTCTATCCTATACACTTTATCATTTGCGTAACCCCCTTGGACTGATAATTTCATTTCCTAAACCTTTGTTGGTGATCATCGATTGTACACCGGGGCAAGAGAATATGCGTCACTTTCCGAAGACATCAAGAGCAAATCAAAGCATCAAAAGCATATCAAAGCATCAAGAGCATCTGGGACCATGAAAATCACTAACTTCTAGGCTTCCGAAGGGTCATTGAATTTTCAAGATCAAATGTAACTTAGTAACCTTTGTAATCCTGGTCATTCTCGGGTTCTCCTAAAAAAAGAAGAAAAAAAGACCAAAAAAAAGGGAGACTCGAAAATTTGAACTAAAGGGCAAAAGAAGTTGTCTTGAGACTAGCCTTAACGGTTTTAAAGATTGGCTCATTTAGTTCTACAGTTGTATCCTTAATGAAGCAAATGTAAAATCCTCAGTTGGAGTTTACTTGCAATTTTGGGTAGACAAATGTATTCCCAAGAAGGGTTGGTTTGTAATTTTAGTAAAATGCTACTCAGTTAAGCTTGTTTCGAACGGAGCCGATGCTATCCCCAGTGGAACGAATTGGTAACATGCAATTCCCAAGTGAAGTCAACTTGTGGTTTTGGTGGAACAACCCAAATTGAAGTTCAAAGATGGAGTCACCCACGATTCCTCCCCCAAGTCAATTCAATCCCCAATGGAGTCCCAATACGACATATCATTGAAGGCCGCATAATCCCCAGCGGTAATCCTGAAGATTGAAGACTGAAGACCGGTGCTAAGACAGTGGTGATCACCAACCTTAGCCCTCTATGTATATTTTTTGAGCCAAAATGAGCCTTTTCATTTCTCAGTCCCCAATCCAAGCCTACATTACAGCCCTTTAAAGTCTCTTCTGATTATGGCACTTAAGTTAACGTTGAGTTTATACATCTTAAGTTTCACTCGAAGGAGTGCGGACAAGATTATTTCTTCTCGTTTTGCAGGTTCTTGACTTGTAAACCCGAAGTAGACTACAAAGATTCTTCTTTCACAAGCCTTGATTCAAAAGAGTCCCTATTGAACACCATTGGCCAAACCAACATTAGTGTCCCTTAGAAGACCTTTCGGATCGGTCAAATTGTATTCATTGCGAGCATTCCTGATGGCCTTCGATATAGGTTGTAAGAGAATCATTTTCCCCGAGCGGAGTCATTTCCCACATCAATGGTGGGATAAAAAGCCTTTTTTTTTATAGCCATGGTGAGAAGACCTTTTCGATTGAGGTACACTAATTTGGCATCTTTTAGCATAACCCTTTAAGTTTACAAAAATCATTTTGCCCAGAATCTTTTCTCCAAAGGAATTTTTTATGACTAATGACAGTCTTCAAACATTGAATATCAATTGCATGGAATGACGTTCGGAAGTCTTCATGCAAAACCCAAACCACCGTTAATTTGCCAAAGAGCGATCTTGGAACCCTTTCAAAAAAATTTATTAATCTCCAACGGATGTTTCCTCAGTGAAGTTCTCATAAATTTCCCTCTGATTAGATAAATGGGGTCATTAAAACGTTTTTTTCCAAATGATTAGCTAAGTGTGGTCATTAAAACCTTTCTCAAAATAATTAGATAAGTGCGGTCATTAGAACTTTTTTTCAAAATGATTAGCTAAGTGCGGTGGTTAAACCTTTTTGAAGTGATTAGCCAAGTGCGGTCATTAAAACCCTTTTGAGATGAAAATTTCCCGAATGGTATCCCAAAGCACAACACAAGCTCGCGGTCATGTGGCACAACTTGTAGCTTTGAATACGGTGATTTTAATGGTCTATCTACAAGTGTACACATGTGAGTAGCCTCGAAGCATTCACCCTCCGCAAGTGATAACAGCCTATAGCCTCGGATAAAGACTCTCTTCGACTCTCAAGTGGCATGGTCTTTTTATAGTCCTTCTGCGAGTGTACGTGGGTTAGCAACCTCGGAATCCCCGCAAGTGATCGCGGCCCACAAACTCAGAAGACTATTCAATTAAGTTAACCCCTGCAAGTATACACGGGTGGCTTTCTCAAGAGAACAAGTAACCCAATGCCTAGTTATACCCCTCACCATTTTCTCAAGAGGACAAGTAACCCAATGCCTGATTATACCCCCACCCTTTTCCCAAGAGGACAAGTAACCCAATGCCTGATTATACCCTTCACCCTTTTCTCAAGAGGACAAGTAACCCAATGTATGGTTATACTTCTCACCTTTTCTCAAGAGGTCAACTAGCCCGATGCCTGGTTATCCGCCTCTCGCTCCCAATAAGGTAAGTAACCATATCCCTAGTTATTTACCGAAAAAAAAAAACTCCTCAAGAAAGAGAGAAAAGGAGAGAGAGAGAGATGTGCGACAAATATTCCAATGGCTAGAGGTAAGCTTCAAAAGTACGTCCTCGATCAAATGTCATTTTTCTTTCCTTGCATTTTCCCAGCATTTCTTTCTTGAGTCAATCGATTAAAACTCAGGCATCATTTCGTCTTTGAGAGGAACCTCTTTGAACTCTCTCTCAAAAAGGGGTAGCTGTTGACACCTGATTTTTAACTGATCAGTCATTTTAAAGTTAAAACTTGGAATTTGAGTTTTGATCGCGACAAAATCATTTTTTCAAACTAAAAAGAGTCATTTTTTCACTTGGCTATGTTTCAGTCTTGCATTTAGTATGCATTTGAACCTTAACTTCAAAAAGTCAAAATTCAACTTTTGAGTTGACTTTTTTGGTCAAACCTTTGACTAGAATCGAGCCGCGAGTTAACACCGGGGTCGAATTTTGTATTTTCACATGAACATGTTCGAAATTGTGTCATTTGAATTTTCTTGCTTTCTTTTTACGAAAATTCACGAATTTAACCATAGAAATTGATTTTCCTTTGGAAAAATGAATTTTCTTGGCCTAAATTTAGAAAAAAATGTAAAAAATAAGAAAAAATTAGAGAAAAATCATGAAACATCCTTTCTATTGTTTAATTGAGTTTTTGCACTTTCAATTTCACAAAAATAAATTGGGGACATACTTTTCCTCAATTCAAGGAAAAGTAAGCCTTTATTGGCCCAAAAATCAAAATTGACCATTTAGATAGCATTTTTATAATTTTTGTAGTTGAGACATTTGATCTAGAGGATGTTTCACATCAAAGCCCTCAATCAATTTCAAGTTTTGAGCATATTGTTGAATTAGCCCTAATTTGAGCTTAAACGGTCGTCTCAAATCATTGCTTCATGAGTTGTAAGACAATACCAAGATTTAAGTCATATGATTAAACCAAACCAGAACCTTCTATCCATTTTGGCCAATTCACTCATCTTGAGATTGGCTTGGCCATATTAAGAGTGGTTTAGGTTTCAAATCGAGCTTAAATGATTTCGAGTGACCTAATTCCTTTTAACCCATTCCAATTAAGCATTCTAGTACATCCTTAGATATTCAATTTGGCCAAGGAAATCAAGCTTACGCCAACATGTCTAGAATGTCTTGTAGTTTTAGCCAAAAAAGAGGAATTAGTATAGTCAAAGCAAGAAATTAAAAAAATAAATAAGTATTTGTCTAAAAAAATTTGGAAAAATTCATATTTTGAAAGTAGAGGAAAAAAAGAAAATTTTGGCAAAAATTTCATCAAAATCGGAGTTTGTTTGACCCTTGAACCAGCCCGGTCAAGAATCGGTCAAACCGGTCAACCTAGGTTTGACTGGGTTGACCCGATCCGACCAGCTCGCCGGAGGTCCGGCGACATGGCCGGATTCTGACCATTTCTGGCCATTTTCAGGCCATTTTATGACCCATTTCCCAAGGCCAAGCCCATTTTACCTTCTTGAGCCATAATTACAAAAATACTACAAACTTGGGGAACCAGTTAAATCTTAACTATTGCTTGATGAAGGGCCAAGATTAGATCACTTAAGTGACTATATAAATGACACATTTTCCAAAAACCCTAGGGGGATCGTTTTTTTAGGGATGCATTTTAAGATAGAAAGACACACTCTCTCTCTTCCTCTCTCACCCACGGCCGCATCACCTCTGGCCATCGTGCGCCGCCGCCGGCTAGCCCCCCTCTGGCGAACCACCACCACCACCGACACACTCTCTCTCTCCTTCATCCTGGCCCCCTAAGCCTTACGACACCACCCTCCGACGTGTTCTTGAGCTCGCCGTGCCCGGAGTCTACCTATTCTGCCGCCGGAGGCCCCTGTTTCTTCTTATCTTCTTTCGTTGCTCATATCTCGCCATTTCGCTTTACTTACGGCTTCGATTTCTTCCTTGAATTAGAGAGTTTCCGAGCTGTTCGTGGCCGTTCGAGACATCCATCCCTTAGGTGGCCAAATAGCTCGTTTGAGCTCCGAGCGTCCGTTGACAAAGGTAGGTTCGGCCTTGACCTAAAACTCGGCATTTGCCGGTCGAATAAGGACCCGTTTGGTCTCATGTTCTTGCCATATTTTCAAGATAAGTTTGTTGCTGTGTTTTTCTATCTTTGAGCCTGAAATGATGGTAAATAGCTTCTGTATGCATGCTGGTTGTTGCTGAGTGGTATCCCAAGTTTTGTGCAAAAATCATTTTTATGACCCATCTCGCTTCCATTAGCCATTTCGCTTCCATTAGCCATTTGACCTTCTAAATGACATTTTTCGAGGAAGCCAATGCTAAGTTAATCGATGTCAACGTCCCAAGCTTTGATTTGAGTATTTATGGGCCCCGAGGGGACACTCACTACTCTATGAATCGGGCCTTCAAAACTCGTCTTGAAATCTGGAAAAATGAAAACTGTTGCTGTTCTTCACTGTTTCTCACTCTTTTCTGATCGACCCTCGTAGTTTGTTGATTTTTCATGATTTTTCCCAGACAGAATTTGGAAAAGTGTTCTACATGAAAGTTGTAGAACACACCCATGGATATTCTGTGAAAAATTTTCTAGACCATAAGAAATTTTTAACTTGGTCATATCGACCTTCACATGACCGATCTTTCTAAGTCGATTTTCCAGATTCCAGAACAGCAATCTGTTCTATTTTTATTTCGCCAATACGATGGGATTGCAGTCATTATTTGCAAAAACTCAAAACATGAAAGTTTCTCGGAACACATTGATCTATGTCTCTGTCAATTTTCGTGATTTTAGGTTGTCGTCTTGTAGTTTTTTTAATTCTTTGAAGTGTCAGGAAATAACAGGCCTTTTGTCTGACCTTCGGGGAAAATTTGTCATTTTTCACCAATTTCGAAGGCCCTTTTGGAAAAACTTAAAACACAAAAATTTCTGAGAACGTGTTGATCCATGTTTCTGTAAATTTCGTGGCCATTTAAGGTCATTTACTATTTTTACTAGATCCAAAAAGTTCCGGGGGAAAACCAGTTCGTTTTCTGATTTATGGGTCTAGTTTAGCAATGTTTTCAAGTATTCAAGTTTAATGTGGCCGAAATTGATACTTGCACCCTCAAACCTCACTCTTGAGATTTCATAATGATTAAATTTTGTGTTTCACGGTCGTTGGGCGAGATTTGCACAAAAATTGGGACAACACTTTTAATTCTTCTTTTTTTATGTAGTGTTCCTCAAATATCTCATGATTGCCGTCTATTTGAGTATTCGGTTCGATCCTCCGATGTATGCTCAGCGTTAGAGTATCAAATTACATCAGTTAAGCCTTAGGATCAATGCCATTACCCTCTCACGGTGCTTGTGCAAAGTGGAGAGTCAATGGGCTCGATTAATGATAATCAATCCCGACCAGTCGTTTAGGCATGAATCTTGAAATTGCATGCTTGCAAAGGCCGACCCCAAGGCCATTTGATTGCCATTATTTGCATTTGATCATTAGATGTATGATTAGGCATTGCATGTCTCGGTGGGGTGCTCGTTTCCTTACACATTGAAGACGGCGATCGACCGATGTCCATTCGGGTCCCTTCCCTCCATTTTTGTAAAATGTTGTAATTCTTAATACCCGACGAGTTACGGGTTTTATTTTCTCAGACTTTATGCACCGCATTTCAATATATTGCTTGTTAATTTTTCTTTCTTAGGATAGAACTAGCTTAGATCTTCAAAAAGCGAAAATCACAAAAAAATCTTGTATGCCCACCTACAAAAATGGCTTTGACCTTTAGGACTAAAATGCTATCAAGATTGCATGGGCACTTAGAAATCATTACGACCAATTAGGTACCGAAAGGGCGTTAATATAAATATTAGCGTAAGCAAGTCCCCAGACCCTAGAATCTCTGGTTTCGTAAAATTGAGTCGATTCTCCCCCAACTTAATTAGGTGTCTAATCTACCTACCCCAAAATGATTATTGGTGACTTCGAAATTGAATTTTTCTTTTAAGTGAACTCAAATCGCAATTGGGTAAGGCTTGGGAGAGCCCATGCCTAAATCAAGTAGGCATTACCTTCTGAAAATCGTTTGGGCATTACCATTTCTACCTAGCGCCCGAGAGATTTTTTTTTTGGTCGCGACAGTGATGACAAACTGCAACACGGTACGGCTTTGCTTGGCACGAGCGGCTTGGCTTCGGCGGCATAGCAACTGGGGACGATGAGGGTGTCGCTACACGGTGATGGATGACACGGTTCAGCTTGGTTCGACATGGCTACGTCGTGGCGGCACGGCTTGGCAACGGTGGTCCGAATGGCGACAAGGGTGTGACACGGCTTGGACGGTGAAGGTGGCCTAATTCAAGAGGAAGTGAAAGAGAGGAAGATGGGAAAAAGAGAGAGAGAATGAGAAAGAGAGAAAGAGGGTTGTCTTGACCTATGTCTTCCAAAGTCTAACTTCTCCATTAAGTTTGCATTATTGCCCTCATTAATGCAACCCCAAAAATTTATCACACCAAGCTTATAAGTCTAAGTTTCTAGAAGGGGTATAATGGTAATTTCCACCCTTGGCACTATTCACGTGGGCTTGGTACTATTCACGGGGGCTTAGGGTTGAATTTAAAGGGCTTAATGGGCTTGATATCCAATATGCTATTTATTTGGGCTAAAAATGGGCTTTCGGGGGCAAAACGGTAATATCTTCTTATAGGGCTTCTTGGTGGCCGAATTTCATAGGAAATAGGCATGTTGGTTCATGCCAAGTCCGTAAATTCTCTTTGGTTCTCAATTTTCGGCTTACTGTCACTTATCCGAAAATTTAGGGTTTACCGATAAACTTTAGGATTTTGATAACTTAACGTCCAATGGTTGTCTCTCAATCCTTTAAAGTTCAATACTCTTCATCGAATTTGAATTCGTGATTAAAATACATCGAATTCGATCTTGATATATTGATCGAAAATTGAGGATGTCACACAAGGACTATCCCTTAATAGACATTAGAAAATAACGTTTCCAAATGTTATTATCTGCGCATTAAACAGGTGAGCCAGAATCAAGATGTCATAATTTTAAAGAATCTCATCCTAATTCTAAATGTTTTAAGAATGGAATATTATCTAAATGGATGCAATCCTAATCTATATACAATATTATTTAAAAATGAATCTATCCTATGAGATAAATAATTTTAGGAAACGTTATTTTTCTAGAATGGAATGCAACCTATGAGATAGGATTTCTAGAAAATCCTATCTTTCTAAAAATGATTCTCAAGATGGGATTCCTAATAAGTCCCGCCTACTATTTATTTTTGAATTAAAATGAATTTCTAATTTTTTATTTAGGAAAAAATTTTATCCACAATTTATTTAATTAATTAAAAAATTACTTAAAGTTGGTGGACCGAATCTATGAGATTATGGATTGAATTGTCCAACTTTCCATGCGTATCAAAGAGCTATCTTGAGATTAAGATAGGTCATATATCTACATGTTGTTGGTAAATAAGGAAAAAATCCTTGTTTTTTATATCTTTAATTAAGTTTTTATATTTTTAGAAAAATTTCCAAAAATAAATAAAATGATCAAACATTCTGGAAATCATCTAAAAAAGGAGATTAGAGATCAAATAATGCAAATTAGGCAACATTATTTTAGAAAATATTAAAGAGATTAAAAGTTACCTAATTTAAAATTGCGAATATTGCTTTTCATTTTTTGGACTCAAGGTTCGAGGGCTAGGGCCGGCCACTAGGGGACCACCGACCACTCTCGAGCTACTGGGGGGCCAGACAACAGCTGGACGCCGGTGAGCTTCAGGTCTTCCCTCAGGCTTTTCGTCGAACACTTGGTGGGTGCCTTTCCTAGTGGTTGTTTCAGCTTCAATATCGGTATGGGGCGACTAGGCTCACCTCAAAAGACCTTTAGAGATGTCTTGGGATGTCGCAGGTCGTTGTGGGTGGTCAGAACAGTGGCAAAGGATGGTGAACAATGATGGAACTCGAACAGCCCTTGTTTTGGGTCTAGAACAGGGGGCTTTGATGGGCTATCTTCAAGGGTTTGGTTCATTGCGTTGGAGGCTTGCCTTGTCGATTGGCTTGGACGAATATGCAGATCTTCGCTCAGAATTTGTCATGATACTTTGTGGGTCTCGGGGGGTGTCAACATCTGGTCGGATCAAGGCTCGAAAGAGACTCGCTGGTTCAATTTTTTCTGGAATTTTTGGGCAAAACTAGCGAACGGGGGTATTCTCGAGGTTGGTTCTCTACGACCAGTGATCTTCTAGACGTGCTGCTTAGATGGATGTAAAGTACTCCACACAAGCTTCGTATTGGTAGGTGGCTCGCGGTTGGAGGAGCAGCAATGGGGGCGGGGCAGCGGTGGCAAAGTGGCCTGCCGATTGGAATGGAGCCTAACCTCCCTCCCTCTCTCTCTCTCTCTCTCTTCCCTCTCGAATTTGGTGCCTCTTTTTTTGAGAATCATGGCACGTCCCGTTGATTCAGAGGCATAACGAGGCATATATAAATAGGCTCGAGAGTTTTCTCAATTTTTGAGTATTTACGGTTTGGTCTTCAAACTTTCTAATATTTATAAATTGACTTCAAAGCTCGTTTTTGTTTTGAATTTGGACCCTATATGGTTTGGCTAGCCCATTTAGTGGGCTTGGTCGAGCTCAGCCCCCTTATGGGCTCCTATTTCTCTTACAGGCCTAATTTTAGTCTTTTTCTAATTAATTAATGAATTTTTAATTACTAAAAAGACTTTTTTTTTCCAAATATTAATTTAAGTGGGCTGAATTAACATCAAATTATGCCCTAAGGAATTTGTGAATCTCGAGCACTCCCCCCGTGCCTTGGCCGAATTTTCAATTAACTTTGGCCCGGTCCGCAAGTCCTTTTTCGGTTCAATTTTGCCTCCAGTCCACGTGTCCAATTTTGGTCTGATTTCGCCTCTCAGTCTAATTTTTAATGGAAATGCATGCAAATCTAATATGCTAAAAATTAACGAAGATAATTCTAAACCTAAATGTAAACTAAATGCAAATTATTTTAATATTTTTGGTACTGGTCGGGATTGGTCCCTATTTTTTATGCAATTAATTAATAAAGTAAATTCTAAATTAATTCTAAATGGGGGGCCAAAATTTAGGTGTCAACATCAAGAGCTCCTATAGATTTCGATTATGGAATGAGTTAGGCGCCATTGCTCTATAACCTCATAAATGTCACGCCTCCAACTAGTGTTAAATAAATATATCGTCAAATTTTATTCCCTTCGCTCGTTAAACGGTAAGTGAAAATTCAGGATGTCACAATTCTCCCCATCTTAGGAAATTTCGTCCTTGAAGACGAAATTTAAGACCTTATCCAATCATACGAACAGTTATGGATATTGACGCCTCATATCTTCCTCACTTTCCCATGCTGCTTCTTCCATGTCATGATGCTGCCATAAAACTTTGATGAGAGGAATGACCTTATTCTTGAGAATCTGTTCCCTTCTATTCAAATACTTGCACCGGTTCCTCCACATACTTAATTCTCTCATCCACCTCAACCATCACGAAATCTAATACATGAACAGGGTCAGGTCGATACTTTCTTAGCATTGATACATAAAAACGTCATGAATGTTGGATAGTTTTGGCGATAAAGCTAATCGATACTCCAATTCTCCGAAAGGTCCTACAAAACTGGGACATAACTTGCCCCTCTTTTAGAATCGTGATACTCCTTTGTTTACCTCAATTTTCTCAAAATATAGCGTCTCATGTCCATGTTTTCTCAACAAAATACTATAGTGACCTCAATAAGCTTCTATTCTTCTATTGACATTTCCTTTCTCCAATGAACACCATCATGTACACAAAAGTATCCATGAGATCTTAAAATTTCATTATCTAACACTTGAAAGTTTGATCCTTTTCCTCTCCAAAGCATCTCCTCAAATTTCACTATAATATATATTTTCTTTAACATACTACTTCTACGACCTCAAATGACTTTCCATCATCAACATTATGAAATTCTTTATTTTCACTGCACAATGTTTCACTCCAAATCAGTTTAGTCTCCTAATTCTACATTGCTATCTCCGAATATAATCTCCAAAATTCTTCACTTAAGATCTATCATACTTAGAAAAATCACATTACCATACCAATCTAGCAATCTTGTTCCTTTTTTTTTTTTTTCCAAATTCGAATAATCATCAATTCTCTAAAACCTTCAAGCATCATTTTACCACAAAACTTTTCTCCGTTACCAATCTATCACAACTCGTCGATACTTAAGATCAGATCTGCAATATATCTATCAAATCACAATAAATACACTTTCCAAATTCACCACAACTTGAACTTTCACTAGCCATCAACTATTCATCGAGGTTTCCATGACCTCGATTAAAATGTAACCTAAGATTATCTCATCATCCACTTAGAGATCTATGTAACTCAACTCTTACTTAATATGAAGATCCTCAATTACTTTACATGGTTGTACTAACTCCTCGAATACCAATAACACCACTTCGCAATTTGTCATTCCTAAATCCACCGAATAATAATATCAAATACATTCTAAATGAAATACTTCCGATCATAATACTTAGAAAAGTTCTACTTCCCCAAATTTCAACCTCATTGTTTCTCAAGGTAATTTACCTTACTTTTACTATAAAATCATATACCACCAAAGCAATAAGTTATCATTGATACACATATCTTAGTAAAATGCCTCTGCTAAGAAAAATCATCTCTTAAACTCGAATGACTACTATCCCCCAATCCTCACAATGAAAATCACCACCTAAAGATCATCTCCTAGACTTGAGTAATTATTCTAAATTTTTGAATAATTCATCTTGGACATGGTGAACTTCTTGCTAAGGTAGTATATTATGCACTCATTTCTATCGCCCGGCCTCTTTTGGGCAAGCATGGATCCCAACGACTCATCATGGATGGTCCTATATAATATCAAAGGAATCCCCATAATTGGTGGGACAAGAACCGATGGTTGTGTTAAGTACCGCTTGATTTTTTTGAAAGCATCTTGACACTCTACACCTTATTCAACTTTGGCATTTTTCTTTAAGAGCCTAAAGAAAGCCTTCGCCGTTTCGGACAATTGAGAAATGAACCTTGCCACATACTTCAATCTTCCCAATAGGCTTCGTACCTCCCTTGATGGTTGACAGAGCCTTAAAGTCACATATGGCATTGACCTTGGACGGATCAATTTCGATACCCTAGCTACTAACCATGAATCCCAATAGCTTCCCGGACTTTTTCCCAAATACGCACTTCATAGGGTTAAGCCTTAGCTCGTATTTCCGGAGATGAGCAAATAGCTTTCTCAAGACTTGAACATGATCTTTGCCCTGCTTCAACTTGGCGATCATATCATCCACATAGACTTCAACCTCATTATGCATCATGTCATGGAATAGGGCAACCATAGCCATTTGATACGTTGCCTTGGCATTCTTTAGTTACCTTGTAACAAAACATCCCCCATGGGGTGATAAACAACGTCTTACTTTTTTGTCTTCTTCTTTCATTTGGATTTCATTGTATCTGAAAAATCCATCCATAAAGGAGAATAATTCATAGCCCACCATGCGATAGACTAAAACATCAATGTGTGGCAACGGAAAATCATCCTTCGGACTTGGTCGATTCAAGTCACGATAGTCCACGCAAGCTCTAACTCATCTATCCTTCTTCATTACGAGCACGATGTTTGCGACCTAGTCGGGGTAATGAGCTACTCAATGAAATCAACCTTCAAGAGCTTCATGACTCCTTCCTCAATCTTCTTAGATAACTCCGGCTTCATCCTCCTAAGCTTTTGCTCTTTAGGCGGTACATTCGGATCAAGTGGCAACGTGTGCTCCATAATCTTGGGATTTAAACCCGGTATATTGACATAAGACCAGGCAAGCACATCTTGGTATTCCTTCATAAGATCAACCATCATTTTGCCTTCAAGATGGGAGAGATTACCCCCAATCTTAGTCTCTTTGACATTTTGATCATCACCTAGATTCACGATAACTGTTTGCTCTGCGGTTAATGGTTTAGACTCCTCATGGCGATTCCAATCGTGCTCAATATCTTTGTGATCACTTATATCGGAGTCAGAATGACAGTTTTCTTGCAAGTTCGAGCCATAAATGTAACTATTATGAGAATGCAATAAGTTATGTCTGACATGTGATATAAATGGTTAGTACACATTTATGGAATAAACATAATGCATTCTATTTTTGAAACATTTTCGAAGATATAGTTTGACAAACAACTTAGAGAACTCGTCCTCTCATATCCTTGGACATCCTTGTTCCGAAAGAGTTTTTAAGAAACTCAGAAGCGTGTGGAAGTCTAGGCCTCAGGGTATGTATCGATTTTCTTCATAAGCCCGGTTTAGAGTATTTTCACACGTCTTTAATAAGACATGTATACGCATTTTGTTGAATTGGGAAAAATAAGGTTGTTTTACAAAAAAGACCCCCTTGAACCAATGGCTCAAAATCTAAAAGGGAATGTTCTCATAAAGAAATAAACGATTCCCACACAGGAGAAAACACTTAAGGAAACGATGCTAGGAAAAGATAGAAAGCATCCTTACTTTAGAAGGTTGGGATAGGCCTCGGCGAGCTTATCTTTAGTGAGAATAACATTTACGCTATCTTCATCATTAAAGAACTTAGGAAAGATTTCGATCACCACATCGTTCTAAAGTATCATGGGGGACTTTGTGAACACCTCTCTAAGAGGACGATCAAGCAAACCTTTTTGGCCTCTTCCATAGCCAAAGCGGGCTCCTCAGTTACTTTGGCCTCCACGGTTACCTCGATGCACTCGGGTACCTCAGCCTCCACGGTCACCTTGGCATTCATGAATGTTTTATTCCTTAACATACCTTAGGCCTCTTCCTTTGTGCCCTTTAAAAGCTTTGATAAGGGTTCGAATATCTTGACCGTGTACTCCCAAACCTCCTACAAGTATGAATCCATTCTCAAGCAAGACTCTTCCGGACATGATAGTGGTTTTCAAAACGTCGGGAGTCCTCATGAATGTCCCCATAGGTATGTGTATCATAAAGACCAACTCGAACGATTGGTAACTCGGCTCCTCCTTGATCTCAAGCTCTATATATGGGATGGCGGTATCATGAAAGACCTTGAAATCCATCTCACCATGAATAGTGATAAGTTTCCCATCCACTACGAACTTCACTTTTTGATGCAAACTAGATGGGACGGCTTTGACGGTGTGGATCCACGGCCTCCCTAGCAAGAAATTAAAGGCACTAGGTATATCGAGGACTTGAAATAGCATGACAAAAGCCATGGGGCATTAAAGAGCTCCAATTTGATTTCTTCCATTACGTCCTTCCTCGTTCTGTCGAAGGCGTGTACGGTCAACTTGGTGATTTGAATCTTTCTATATTAATTCCCAAATGACGAAGTGTTGCCAATGGGCAAATGTTTAGAGCGGACCCATTATCAATCAGGATCAAAACCCTCGCTACCATCTTGTCTTGGCATTTCACGGATATATATAAAGCTTTGTTGTGAACTCGGCCTTCAATAGGAAAGTCCTCATTGGAAAATGAAATGTGATCGTTTAGAAGAATTGACCCTACAAACCCTTCTAATTGCTCATCATTAATAGTCTTAGGCACATGGACTTCGTTAAGGATCTTTAACAAGGAGCTCTTGTGCTTATCCGAAGACTTAAGCAAATCTAGTAAGGATAACTGAGCGAGAATTTCCCTTAGTTGGTTTACAACCTGAAATTCGCTACTCTTTATCATGGCTAAGAATTGCTTCATGTCCTCCTCAGTCACGACCTTTTTTTCTACTCCGGCATTGGGTTGATAGCATTGCCCAGACCGTGTCATGGCGTCGACACTACTTGATCCATAGTCTAGCGGTACGGCCTTGGTATCAAAGAGTATCTTCAGTCCATTCTCTAGAGGGGATAGTTCAATTACAACAGGAGTTATAACATCATCCAGAATTTCAACGGACTCAAAGTCTTCGGTCAATAGATTAATGACAACAGGTTTTATTCCTTCCACCTCAAATTCATACGAATCTTTGTTATCGATCAAATCTATTACAACAGGTATCAACATTGCCACCATCTCATCATATTGCTTCATGGGAGTAATGTCATTCATGCTAGCCCATCTATTGGGGATGATATCTTTAGGATCAACGTAGAAACTTGAGGGAGGCATGTACTTGACATAGAAGTCGTATTTTTCGCTCGATTGCCCCAAGTTATCGACGAGTTCTCCATCTTTGTGGGCTTACTCTATGAATTCATAATCCTAACGATTCATTTCCTCATCCGATTCAAAATCAAGGATAACTCCCTTGTCGTAACACATGCTTGGCGGTTCTACATCTTCTTCATCTTCTGCCATAAGCGGATGTTTCACTTCTTCGGTTTCAAGATCATTGTCATAAGCTCCCATGGCTTCAAACTTCCAAACGATCTCACACACGAAATCTTCAGAAAATTGGTGTGACGTCCTAGAGCATCACATACTAACGCGGATTCTTAATTTTTCCTTTTAATTACGCATGCAAAAACTAATAAGAGAACAATAAATCGACGCCCAATCACAAGAATAATGCACGAGTAATATAAACACACTTTTGGCAATTCATATCAGATAAGAGCACCATTGCATTTTCTTTCCTTATACTTTTTATATGCAAAAAGAACAAAGTCTGGGAGGATAAAAAGAAGTATTCCTACACTCCTCTATCTGCTGTCATTGTCATGTCAAAAGCAGTCCTAACTGTATACACTCTAGCCCACAATGACCTGTCTACCATTCCTCACCGTTGCTGTCATCGCTGTTGCTGTCATCCATTTCGAACTATCTGAAACATCAATAGGAGTGAGCTAATGCTCAACAAGAGAAATATCTAAACTTTACACTACACAATCCAAATGTCAGTCGATAAAGAGTTCGTTTGAGACAAACAACACTAATAAGCTAAGCAAGATCGTAGTATAACAATTAGACATTAGTCGAGACACACAAATCGAGATGATCACATATACACACCAAATACTTTAAAACCATAGTCATCGCATAACACATGAGACATGCTATGCATGTATACGTCCACACACAATTTTAGGGCTTATTTCTTTAATTTTTTCTACATTCGTTATCGTGGTATCTACCGTCCCACGGACCGGCCCGCATGGATCTCTTCCTGTTTACTATATAGACTTCCAAGATTTACTCACTTGGGCATCTCAACTCCTGAGGCATCCCATGACCACACAGTAGGGGCATCCCATAACCACACAATAAGGGCATCCCAAACACCTAGGGCATCATCGAGTCACTAGTCAATGGGTATCTTTTCACATTTCTTAATTTCACACGATTGCATGCATGTCCTTATATGATATGCCATGTAGTCATTTCACACATCTTTCATACAGGGCGAGTCAACTCAACATACACAAAGTTAATTCTTAATGAACATTATGCAACTAAAACCTCAAATTCCGACTAACGTATAAATACAAGGCTGTTTCATACATGGCTATTTCAACTCAGCATGTTCTTATGCAATGTGTCATGCAATCATTTCACATTTCCTTCACATAAGGTTACCATAACTTAGCATGCACAGAGACTAAAGTCAAATGGATGCATATAATCACATTTCCAACTCTGAATTAGTATACAATCACAAGACATATTTGGACTCAACCTTTTGGCTCTTGGTACAATCATGAGAATCTCCAGATATATAGTTTATAATGTGCTGAACAACTTCCATGAAGGAAACTTTTCTAAACAATAAGCGGAAAGGAAGGTTTTCCTCCAAATTCAAGACTCACTCGTGCAAGGATAGTTTTGAGTACCGATTGAAATTACCGCCATAACTCAAGTAAATAAAATTGTAAAATCATGAAATTTCAGTATGTTGTAGACAAGATCATGTAAAACAACTTTGATAAAGGATGCAAGGTCTGAATCAGCTTATATTAAGAACAGTAATTTGTACAAATCGAGTGAAAAACTGTGTCCAGTAATCGAGATAGGCAAGTTAGAAAAGGAGTCTATTCCAAGGTTCCAAAGTTGCTAAAATATTCCGAGATTTTTATATGTTATAGCCATGAATGTCCTTGGAAACTCTTATACAGAAAGTGTATTCAAATTCGAATCGAAAAAATTTATCAAAAAATCAGAAACATGAAAAGGTCATTGCCAGTTTCACTACCCCATCCAGGAAATAGTGAATGTTTAAGGCTGCTAAAAATCCCCTTTAAAACCAAAAATTTTGAAATTAAATTATGTTATAGAACAAGATGTTTTACACAACTCTTATGAAGAAGCTTGGCATGATTCGTCCCATATAAGGCAAAACAAAAGTAAGAAACAGAGGTTCGGGCAGTTCCGAACCTAGAGACAGTGCAACAAATCAACATGCATAGCCATTTTGTGAACCTCTTCACCAAATCAAACACATGCAGCCTTACAAACTCACTAATACCTCTATTTCTTAGCTACCTACTCCACCATACCAACAAGCACCCGAAAATCTACGCCACAAATCCAAAACAAAGCTCCAAATCAAGCAACACAAAGATTAAGTAGAGTAATGCTTAGATAGTTTGCTTGCCTTTGAACAATTAAACATAAATCCCCTAATGAACACACTTAGATTTCCCACCTTGAGCACTTCTTGAGAGGGTTTTTCTGTCTTTGAGAGAAAAGAAAATGAGAGAGAGTGGAGAATAGGGGGTTCGGCTGAAAGAGAAGAAAATGAAGGAGAGAGAGAGAGGTTTATCTCTCTTATTGCATGGAAAGCAATGATGAGGGAGAGGAGGGCTTGGCCACTTGGCCAATTGTCCTTGCCAAGTGGCGCTCATGCGGCAAATTGTGTGATCAACAAGCCAAAATGGGCTACCCCTATGATTAACCCCTAGTTGTCCCATCACTAGTCTAATTTGGCACTAGAGGATCGAAATTTGGACTACAAAATGTCCAACGCACTTCTATAATTTGGCTATAGCATGGATAAGGTACCAATGTTCTATAATTCAATACATGTCGCACCTCCGACTAGTGTCAAATAAATAGATGCAACTACCATCATCAAGTTTTATTCTCATTGCTCACTAAACGGGTAAACGAAAATCAGGATATCACAAATCTCCTTACCTTAGGAAATTTGGTCCTTGAAATTTAAGACCTTACTCGTTGATCCAAACAAATGAGGTATTGGCACTTCATGATCTCTTTGCTTTCCCACGTCACCTCTTCCGCATCATGATGCTGCCATAAAACTTTCACCAAATGAATGACCTTATTTCTGAGAACCTACTTCCTTCGATCCAATATCTGTATTGGTTTCTCTACGTGCTTAACTCTTTTGTCCACCTCAATCATCTCGATGTCTAGTAAATGAGTAGGGTCAGGTTGATATTTCCTCAACATCGATACATGAAAGATGTCATGAACATTCGATAACTTGGGTGGTAAAGCCAATCGATATGCCAATTCTCCTATCTTCTCGAGAATTTCAAATGGTCTAATAAACCTTGGACTTAACTTCCCTTTCTTTCCAAACCTTGACATGCCTTTCACTGGTGACACCTTTAAGAATACGTGATCTCTAAATTTCCTTGGCAAACCTTGCACAAAATTCATTGTTATGTGCTCCCATTTCCAATTAGATATTTCCAATGATTCCCACATTCTACCCGGCTTACAATATTCTGCTTTCACGTATCGACATCTCATTAACATTCATCCTTCATTCCAATCCACGGATAATACCAGCCAAGGTTTTGTTATATCAACTGACTACTTAGATGCTACACTACAATTATCTCTGTGGATTTCTAGTGAAAGTTCATTCTTCAAACCCAGGCCATTAGGCATACCATTCCTTCCATGTAATCGTAAAAGCCCATCCAACAATACCTAAGAGTTTGATCCTCATCCTCTCCCATGCTTTTCTTTGAATTTTATCGCAGTACCTTTTTCTTCGAAGATATTACTTTTCATACTCAAATTACTTTTCCGTTATCAGTATTTTTTAGTTTCCCCTTCGCTACTTGCACTATCAAACCAACTTCGTCTTCCATTTCTATATTGTTATCCTTAAGTATAACCACAAAAATGGATTACTTAAGATTCCTTATATTAGTAATCTATTCGTCAATTCATACCTTTATAATCCTCTCTTCGGTATCGAAAATCTTTGGTTATTCATCGATACTTAGGATCTATCTTGTAGTATATCCATCCAATCAAAATGTATTAAACCACAATTTGACTTTCATTACTATCAACTAGTTTATCGAGATTCCTATCATCATGGTCCAACTAATTCCTCGAATAGGGCTTCTCAATAATATCACTTCAATAATTGATCCTTTCTAGAACCATCGAATAATTAATCTCTAATATACTTCAATCATAATACTGAGAAAAGATCTATTTCCTCAAATTTCAACCTCATTGTTTCCTAAGGTAATTTACCTTACTTCTCACTATGGAATCATATACCACCAAAGCAATAACTTATCATTGATCCATGCATCTTAGCAAAATGTTTCTACTAAAAACAAATCATCTCTTAAACTTGAATGACTATTATCCACCAATCTTCACAATGAATAGCACTACTTAAAAGATCATCCCCTAGACTTGAGCAATTATTCTCCTCCAATTCACCAAAATAAGAATTTGTCTACAGTCCATGAATCCTTTGAATAAATATCACCACTTGATTGAATAATTTCAATTTCTCAAATCCTTAAAGATAAGAATTCGACTAGTTTCCATTCAACGTCCCTTAAGTTCCAAGCCTAAAGGATCATCACTTAGACTTACCACTTCCAAGATCAACTACTTTGCCTTTCATTCCATTCCGAGGATAGTACCATCTAAATTGACCATATCCACTAATTCCATCAAACTTTTAAAGTAAGATCGTAACTTACTGCTCGGAAGTTGACATCCTAGCTTGTAAAATCAAACCTATTACTTCAATCCATAACCTCAAATAAATGTATACGCCAGATATCATTTCAAACTTATAACTTCTAAAGTCAATACTTATCATTCTAGATATCTCCATATAATGCATCAAGATTTCCAGTATAGATTCTCCTTTTCTTGGGGATCATGACCTATTTCATCCGATCATAGTTTAATCCTCGAAATCATACTTATTCTCTCTATGGATCTTAACTTAAGCTTTGTAATCTTATTCTATCTAATTCCACCAACAACCAAAGCTTATTGATTAATATATTTCGTCTCGTCACAGCACCATAGTCTCTCATGACTTTAAACACCTAAAAGATCACCACTCGTCATACAAGCTTAGTTTTAAAACTTGGCATTTCAAAAATATATTCTTATCATTCAATCGATACAAGTATCCTCATATCTCCAAATTTTACTTCCTAGCTTCTTAAGATGGTAACTTACCAAATAGTAGGTGGCCTCACTATGCTTCCGCTGCACCACTCTGATAAACCTTTTTGGAAGCCTTAGCTTCTTCTTGTGTAGTTGCGTAAACACTTTCTTGCGTTGATGGCCTTTGATAGTTTCTTTGTTGTGCTGCTTCTCCTAAGGGTAGTTGATGTGGCTGTCATGCTGGCATAATATGTTGTTGTTGCCTATTCTGAGGACAGTCCTTAACCATGTGTCTTGGTTGTCTGTACCTAAACATCTCCTCCATGTTTGACATGGCGCATTACCTTGCTTTCCTCCACACATGCGACAAACATTGTTTGGGTGTTGCATCCGCTCCACCGCTTAACTACTCCCTGCTCTTCCATAGTTTCTAACGTTACGCCTCTTGTTGGGAGTAAATGGTGGTCTCCCAAATTGATTAGGCCTCTTATCATGCCTAACGTTATCCTATGCGACTTGGTTACTTGACCTTATCTAATACTCTATCTCTATTCTTTCCCTCATCAACTCATGCTTTATGAGTTGAGCTCACTTATAGAGTTCATTATAATCTTTTATGTTGAAAGACACTAACTGCTTCCTAATATCTGCCCTCAAGCCATTCAAGAACCTCTTGGCCTTATCTTCTCTGTCCTCAACCAACCGAAGAGCAAATCTTGAGAGTTTTGAGAATTTTGCCTCATATTGATCCACTGTTAACTTGTTCTAATTCAGTTGCATGAATTTTGTTGTTTTCTTATCTCGGGCACAGTCAAAGAAATGCTTTCCATAAAATGTCCTAACGAAACCTCCCTACATCACTATCATACTAGCTGGAAACACTGTTTCCTTTAATGCCCTCCACCAATGCTTAGCATTTCCTTCAAGTTGGTATTCGGCTAGGGTCGTCTTATCAGCATCATTACAATTCAGCAGATTAAATATCTTTTTCATACCATCAATCCATTGTTCCGCCTTCTCTAGATCTCCCATCCCAGCAAATGTAGGTGGTTTCAGTTTTAAAAATTGTTCAATCATCCCTTGCATACGGCATTCAAGACCCCTACATTAGCAAGCACCTCTAGAATTCCCTCCACTAGAGGATCAATTCATGAAGTTGATCCATTCAATCTCCTCATCTTGCCTTACAGTGCTTATGCACATTGGTCTCCAATTATTATGGATGACCAAATGTTACTAACTAACTAATAAGTAACAAATGTTATTGATATCACATAAGTAATTGCATCACATAAGTAATAACAGATACTTGTTTCTCACAGCATAGTAATAACAAGTACATGCATTTAGTGTTTTAGACTGCGCGCGTTCATCCTAACCACTTCAATCACTAGCGTACCTTATCACTCCAAGGGTAAACCTATGCTCTGATACCAAAAAGAGCTCTGACATCCCAGAGCGTCACATACTAACACGTCTTCTTAATTTTTCCTTTTAATTACGCATGTGAAAGCTAATCAAAATAGTAAACTGACGCCCAATCACAAGAACAACACATGAGCAATAAACACACTTCTGGCAATTCATATCAGATAAGAGAACCATTAAATTTTTTTTCCTTATACTTCTTATATGCCAAAAGATCAAAGTCTGGGAGGATAAAAAGAAGTATTCCTACACTCCTTTATATGTTGTCATTGTCGTGTCAAAAGCGGTCCTAACTATACACACTCTAGCCCATAATGATCGGTCTACCATTCCTCACCATTGCTGTCGTCACTACTGTTGTCATCCATTTCTAACTATTTGAAAAATCAACAGGAGTGAGCTAACGCTCAACAAGAGAAATATCTAAACTTTACACAACACGATCCAAATGCCCCTCGATAAATAGTTCATTTAAGACAAACAACACTAATAAGCTAAGCAAGATCACAGTATAATAGTTAGACATTAGTCGAGACACACAAATCGAGATGATTACATATACACATCAAACACTTTGAAACCATAGTTATTGCATAACACATGAGACATGCTATCATATGCAATTTTAGGCCTTGTTTCTTTAATCTTTTCTACATCCGTTGTCACGGTATACACCGTCCCACTGATCGGCCTGCATGGATCACTTCCAATTTACTACCCGAACTTCCAAGATTTACTCACTTGGGCATTTCAACTCTTGAGGCATCCCATGACCACATAGCAGGGGCATCCCAAACACCTTGGGCATCATTGGGTCACTGGCCGATGGGTATATTTCACATATCTTAATTCCACATTCTTGCATGCATGTCCTTATATGATATGCCAAGTAGTCATTCTGCACATCTTTCATACAAGGCTATTTCAACTTAGCATGCATAGAGCTAATTCTCAATGAACATTATGCAACTAAAACCTCAAATTCCGACTAACGTATAAATACAAGGCTGTTTCATACATGGCTATTTCAACTCAACATGTTCTTATGCAATGTGTCATGCAATCATTTCACATTTCCTTCACATAAGGTTACCATAACTCAGCATGCACAGAGACTAAAGCCAAATGGATGCATACAATCACATTTCCAACTCCAAATTAGTATACAATCACAAGACAGATTCGGACTCAAACTTTTGGCTCATGGTACAATTACTAAACAAACTTGTGAAATCATGAGAATCTCTAGATATACAGTTTATAATGTGTTAAACAACTTCCACGAAGGAAAATTTTCTAAACAATAAGTGAAAAGGAAGGTTTTCCTCCAAATTTAAGACTTACTCATGCAGGGACAATTTTGAGTACCTATTAAAATTACCGCCATAACTTAAGTAAATATTATTGTAAAATCATGAAATTTTAGTATGTTGTAGAAAAGATCATGTAAAACAACTTTGATGAAGGATGCATGGTCTGAATCAGCTTGTATTAAGAGCAGTAATTCGTGCAAACAAAGTGAACAAGTGTGTCCAGAAACCAAGATAGGCAAGTCAGAAAATGAGTCTATTCTAAGGTTCCAAAGTTGCTAAAATATTCTGAGATGTTTATATTTGATAGCCATAGATGTCCTTGAAAACTCTTATTCATAAAGTGTATTCAAATTCGAATGGGAAAAATTTATAAAAAAAATCAAAAACATGAAAAGGTCACTGTCAGTTTCACTAACCCATCTGGGAAATCGTAAATGTTTAAGGCTGTTAAAAATCCCCTTTAAAACCAAAAATTTTGAAATTAAAGTATGTTATAGACCAAGATGTTTTACACATCTCTTATGAAGAAGCTTTGCAATATTTGTCCCACATAAGGCAGAACAAAAATAAGAAACAGAAAGGTTCAAGTAGTTCCAAACCTGCAGAAAGTGCAACAAATCAACATGCATGGCCATTTAGTGAACCTCCTCTCCAAATCAAACATATGCAGCCTTACAAACTCACTAATACCTCAATTTCTCAACTACCTACTCCACCATACCAGTAAGCACCCAAAAATCTACGCCACAAATGTAGAATAAAGCTCCAAATCAAGCAACACAAGGATCAATTAGAGTAATGCTTAGATATTTCATTTGCCTTTGAACAACTAAATATAAATCACCTAATGAACACACTTAGATTTCCCACCTCGAGTACTTCTTGAGAGGGGTTTTTTTGTCTTTAAGAGAAAAGAAAATGAGAGATAGTAGAGAATAGGGAGGTTCTGCCGAAAGAGAAGAAAATGAGGGAGAGAGAGAGGTTTATCTCTCTTATTGCATGGAAAGCAATGATGAGGGAGAGGAGGGCTTGGCCATTTGGCCAATTGTCCTTGCCAAGTGGCGCTCATGCACCAAATTGTGTGATCAACAAGCCAAAATGGGCTGCCACCATGATTAACCCCTAGTTGTCCCATCACTAGTCTAATTTGGCACTAGAGAATCAAAATTTGGACTACAAAATGTCCAACGCACTTCTATAATTCGGCTATAGCATGGATAAGGTGCCATTGTTCTATAATTCAATACATGTCACACCTCCGACTAGTGTCAACTAAATAGATAAAACTACCATTGTCAAGTTTTATTCTCATTGCTCACTAAATGGGTAAATGAAAATCCATATGTCACAATTGGTCAATTTCGGCAGACAACATCATCATATCCGTTTCTTCTTCTCTAAAATGTCGGATTACTCCCATATCAATCATCTTGAAAATGTATTTCATCTTGTCAACCATGGTTATGTCGCCTCTTTCTTGGCAATGTCCGGCTAGCGACAAAATTCCATGTAACTTGGCGACATCAACCATTAAAGTGTATTCATCCCCATTTACATCATCGAAGATCATATTCACATCTTCAGGGTGATTAGGCAACTGATTTTGGTGCACATTTGGCACGGGATCCTTGAAGGATAAGATCCCTTTGTCAATAAGATTATGAACCTTGTTCCTCAAGGCGAAACAATTGTTGGTGCTATGCCTTTTCTCAACCATGTGGTAGGTGCAAGTCTTAGGGCTGTTAAACCTGGCAAACTTCAGGGGATCATCACGCAGCACTTCTTTGGCGACCATCCTCCTCTTAAGTAGCATAGGCAATAGTTTAGACAACGGTCTTGGTAATAGAGATAATTGCCTTTGTGGGCCTTTCTTCCTCAGTTCATAGCTTTGCGGCGAACTCCTAGAAATCACAAACAGCTTCATTGGAGGGTTTGAGTAAGTCTTCAGAACATTTGGGGCTTGAACAAATGCCACATTGGCGATAGGCTGTTTATCTTTCTTGATAGGGAATCTCTTCATATTTCCTTCGGTTACCCTCCCATCATGTAAAGCCCATTCTACGGTCTACCCAACCTATACTAGGTGCGAGAATGATAAGCAACTAGTCATGTAAAGCTTCTTGAAGTATTCTGCTAGTAGCCTTTGAGGAAAATTTTCATGCTTTCTTTTTCACTAATAGGAGGTTTTACTTGAGAGGCTGTTGTTCTCCACCTTTGTGTATAAGCCCTAAAGGACTCGTTCTTCTTTTTCTTGATGTGCTCCAATTCTTCACAAGTAGGGGCAATCTCAAAATTGAACTTATAATGGTGAATAAATGTGTTAGCCAAGTCATCCCACTCCTTTATCTTCTCGAGATCAAGGTCTAGGAACCATGTCAAAGCAATGCTCTCTAGACTATCCAAGAACGTGTTGATAAGTAGAGGAGTGTTGTTGAAGTAACGTACCATCTTCCACAAATAATACCTCAAATGAGTCTTGGGATAACCGGAGCCGTCGTACTTTCTCACGAACTCTAGCTTCATAAAGGACTCTAGGACATTCATTTTTTAATAAGGTGTCACTTTATTGAACTTCTTCAATTCATACCCCCTAAGCATAGATAAGTGCTCCTCAACCTTAGTCAATCGCTTTATGCCATCATCACTGAGATGCTTGCTAGGTTCTTTGGCTTCGAGATCTATATCCACCAGGATGACTGGAGGGACCTCTGTGTCAGCTTCTCTTTAGAGGGCATCAACTACCAGGGGCTCCATAGGCACCACAGGGATGGCGTTCTCAACATGAGCCAAGGCAAAAGCCTCATTCATTTTCCTAAGCCTCCGCCATCATGGCATTAAGATTCGTCAATTGTGCCTCCACATTGGTCAAGCGAATGTTTGCATCTTGATTTTCCATTCTTGTTTGCAAACGGGTCCTTACATGGGATCTCGTTTCTACCCTTTTTTAGTACCTTTGCAACGAAAGATAGCAAAATTAGTATACGAAAAAATCAAAAGATAAGAAAATATAAAAGCCTTCAATTTTATATTTTCTTATGATGAAATAGAGGTAGGAAATCTTTATCTAAGCCCAATCTTACATAAATAATTTCTTATCAAAATTTCTTTTATGAGAAATTATACAATTGAAGGGATAACATGTGGTTTTTTTTATTTATCAAAATGCCCCTCTAATTTCCATTTGAACCCAAGAGGATTACATTATGTAGATGATAAGGAAATCCTATACATCATCATAAAGACAAGAAAGGGGAAAATCCTATTACATCATTACTAATAAAGCACGAAGTAAAATCCTATCACATCCTCCTAAAAACAACAAAAATGGGGAATACCCTATTACATCATCTAGGAAAGAAAAAGGAAATTCAAGTGGAATTAGAACTTTTAGCCATGATGGGATCTTGTTGACACCTGATTTTTAGCCGATCAGTTATTTTAAAGTTAAAACTTGAAATTTAAGTTTTGATCGCGACAAAATCATTTTTTCAAACAAAAAAGAGTCATTTTTTCAATTGTTCATGTTTCAGCCCAGCATTTAGTATGCATTTGAACCTTAACCTCAAAAAGTCAAAATTCAACTTTCGAGTTGATTTTTTGGTCAAACATTTAACCAGAATCGGGCTAAGAGTCAATTCCGGGGTTGAATTTTGTATTTTCACACGAACATGTTCTAAATGGTGTCATTTGAATTTTCTTGCTTTATTTTTTCAAAAATTCACGAATTTAACCGTAGATATTGATTTTCCTTTGGAAAAATGAATTTTCTTGGCCTAAATTCTGAAAAAATACAAAAAATTAGAAAAAATTTGAGAAAAATCATGAAACATCCTTTCTATTTTCAATTGAGTTTCAACACTTTCAATTTCACAAAAATCAATTGGGGACATACTTTTCCCCAATTCAAGGAAAAGTAAGCCTTAATTGGCCTAAAAATCAAAATTGACCATTTAGATAGCATTTTTAGAATTTTTTGTAGTTGAGACATTTGATCTAGAGGATGTTTCACATCAAAACCCTCAATTAATTTTAAGTTTTGAGTATATTGTTGAATTAGCCCTAATTCGAATTTAAACGGTCGTCTCAAACTATTGCTTCATGAGTTGTGAGACGATACCAAGATTTAAGTCATTTGATTAAACTAAACCAGAACCTACTATCCATTTTGGCCAATTCACTCATCTTGAGATTGGCTTGGCCATCTTGAGAGCGGTTTAGGTTTAAAATCGAGCTTAAATGATTCCAAGTGACCTAATTCCTTTTAACCCATTTCAATTAGGCATTCTAGTACATCTTAGACATTCAATTTGGCCAAAGAAATCAAGTTTACGCCAACATGTCTAGAATGCCTACCAGTTTTAGCCAAAAAAGAGGAATTAGTATAGTCAAATCAAGAAATTAAAAAATAAATAAATCTTGATCCAGAAAAATTTAGAAAATTTCATATTTAAAAAATAGAGGAAAAAAGGAAAATTTCGACAAAAATTTCATCAAAATCAGAGTTCGTTTGACTCTTGAACCAGCTCGGTCAAGAATCGGTCAAACCAATCAACCCGAATTTGACCCAATCCGACCAACTTGCCGGAGATCCAGCGAAATAGCCGGATTTTGACCATTTCTGGCCATTTTCAGGCCATTTTAGCCCATTTTATAACCCATTTCCCAAGGCCAAGCCCATTTCACCTTCTTGAACCATAATTACAAAAATACCACAAACTTGGGGAATAAGTTAAATCTTAACCATTGCTTGATGAAGGGCCATGATTAGATCATTTAAGTAACCATATAAATGACACATTTTCCAAAAACCCTAGGGAGGGGGATAATTTTTTGAGGGCTACATTTTAAGATAGAAAGACACACACACACACACACACTCTCTCTCTTTCTCCCTCTCTCACCCACGGCCGCACCACCTCCGGCCACCGTGCGTTGTCACCGACTGGCCCCCCTCCGGCGAACCATCACCACCATCGACACACTCTCTCTCTCTCCTTCATCCCGACCCCCCTCAGCCTTGCGACGCCACCCTCCGACATGTTCTTGAGCTCGCTGTGCCCGGAGTCTACCCATTCCACAGCCAGAGTCCCCCGTTTCTTCTTATCTTCTTTCGTTGCTCATGTCTCACCATATCGCTTTACTTACGTCTTCGATTTCTTCCTTGAATCAAAGAGTTGCCAAACTATTCATGGCCGTTCGAGACATCCCTTGGGTGGCCAAATAGCTCGTTTGAGCTCCGAGCGTCCGTCAACAAAGGTAGGTTCGGCCTTGACCTAAAACTTGGCATTTGCCAGTCGAATAAGGACCCGTTTGGTCTCATGTTCTTGCCATATTTTCAAGATAAGTTCGTTGCTGTGTTTTACTGTCTTTGAGTCTAAAATGATGGTAAATAGCTTCTGTATGTATGCTGGTTGTTGTTGAGTGGTATCCCAAGTTTTGTGCAAAAATCGTTTTTCTGACCCCTCTCGCTTCCAATAGCCATTTGACCTTCTAAATGACATTTTTCGAGGAATCCATAGTTACATTAATCGATCTCGACGTCCCAAGATTCGATTTGAGTATTTATGGGCCCCAAGGGGATGTCATCTGCTATATGAATCGGGCCTTCAAAACCTGCCTTGAAATCTGGAAAAATGAAAACTGTTGCTGTTTTTCACTGTTTCTCACTGTTTTCTGATCGACCCTCGCGGTTTGTTGATTTTTCATGATTTTTCCTAGACAGAATTTGGAAAAGTTTTCTACATGAAAGTTGTAGACCACACCCATGCATATTCTGTAAAAAATCTTCAAGACCATACGAAACTTTTAACTTGGTCATATTGACCTCCACATTATCGATCTTTCTAAGCCGATTTTCCAGATTCCAGAACAGCAATCTGTTCTGTTTTTCGATTTTGCTAAAACGATAAGGCTGCATTAGTTATTTGCAAAAACTCAAAACATGAAAGTTTCTCAGAACACATTGATCTGTGTCTCTGTAGATTTTCGCGATTTTAGGTTGTCTTCTGTTAGTTTTTTAAAATTCTCTAAAGTGTCAGGAAAAAACAGACTTTTTGTCTGACCTTCGGGGAAAAATTGTCATTTTTCACTAATTTTGAGGACCCTTTTGAGGGAACTTAAAACATGAAACTTTCTCAGAACGTGTTGATCTATGTTTCTGTCAAATTTCGTGGCCATTTAAGGTCATTTGCTATTTTTACTAGATCCAAAAAGTTCCAGAGGAAAACCAATTCGTCTTCTGATTTATGGGTCCAGTTTGGCAATGTTTTCAAGTATTCAAGTTTCATGTGGCCGAAATTGATACTTGCACCCTCAAACCTCATTCTTGAGATTTCTTAATGGTTAAATTTTGTGTTTCATGGTCATTGGGCGAGATTTGCACAAAAATCGGGACATCACTTTTAATTCATGTTTTTTTATGTCGTGTTCCTCAAATATCTCATAATTGCCGTCTATTTGAGTATTCGATTCAATCCTCCAATGTATGCTTGACATTAGGGTATCAAATTACATCAGTTAAGCCTTTAGATTGATGCCATTACCCTCTCACGGCGCTTGTGCAAAGTGCAGAGTCAATGGGCTCGATCAATGATAATCAATCCCGACCACTCGTTTAGGCATGAATCTTGAAATTGCATGCTTGCAAAGGCCGACCCTGAGGCCATTTGATTGCCTTTATTTGCATTTGATCATTAGATGTATGATTAGGCATTGCATGTCCTGGTGGGGTGCTCGTTTCCTCACACATTGAAGACAGCGATTGACCGATGTCCATTCCGGTCCCTTCCCTCCATTTTTGTAAAAGGTTGTAATCTTTAATACCCGATGAGTTGCGATTTTTCTTTTCTCGCACTTAGAATAGCTTGCTTTAAATTGCTTGGTTATTTACTTTATGCACCGCATTTGAATATATTGCTTGTTAATTTCTCTTTTTTAGGATAGAACTAGCTTAGATCTTCAAAAAGGGAAAATCACAAAAAAATCTTGTATGCCCACCTACAAAAATGGCTTTGACCTTTAGAACAAAAATGCTATCAAGATTGCATGGGCACTTAGAAATCATTCAGACCAATTAGGTACCGAAAGGGCGTTAATAGAAATATTAGCGTAAGCAAGTCCCAGGACCCTAGAATCTCTGGTTTTGTAGAATTGAGTCGATTCTCCCCGACTTGATTAGGTGTCTAATCTACCTACCCCAAAACGATTAGTGGCGACTCCGAAATTGAACTTTTCTTTTAAGTGAACTTAAGTCGCGATTGGGTAAGGCTTGGGAGAGTCTGTGCCTAAATCAAGTAGGCATTACCTTCTAAAAATCTTTTGGGCATTACCATTTCCGCCTAGCGCCCGAGAGAAAATTTTTTTAGGTTGCGACAGATCTCAATGCCCTAAATGGAGCAGCTTGTTCTCTTGTGTCAAGCGCTCAATGTGAGCCAAAGCTTCATCTCTTTCCCTTATGGCGTGCTTTAATTGGATCTTCCTCGAGGTCGGGTTCGCGATGATGACCGGAAGGTAGACAAAGGCTTCGGGCTTGATACGGCGAGAGATATACTCCCTCGAGGCATGGTGCTCCAACATCTCATCTTCTACCTTGGTGACCCATTCTAGCTCTCTTGGTGGGCTAAACTGGATGATGTCCATCATGTGGGTGACCTCATTCTTCAGGTCTTGTATTTGGTCTTTCTTCTCAACCTCTTTGCGAAAGTCGAAATGGAATAACCCTAACTCTAAAGGTGGAGGAATTTCTTGAAGCATATGGAATTGATGAGCGACTCTTATAGGATAGTAGAAAGTGGATCCATTTAAACCTAAGAGTGGAATTGGATTTGTGAGGCGAGCATCGGGAAACCTAACCCAAACAAATTGCCTCATGAATTGATTATGAGTGAGATTCTTTAGGTTGCTAAACCATAATGTGAACATCCAATGATGGGCAAAAGGTTGGATATCTCGAAATTTAAGAAGTGGATTGGACATTTTGCTTATGTCAAAGATAAGCATACATGACCTGAATTCCTTGAGGTGAGAAAGGAACAATACTTGAAGAAGGCCTATGGGCGCTCTAAGAGCCCCGCCACTATTTGCTTTGAAGCGACCAAGAGAAATGAACATCTCGGCTAGGATCATGTTTACGAAACCTTTGAGCCGAAAGACTTCTAGAACGATATGCACGACATAGGGATCTAAGGTCCTACAAGTGTATGGAAAGAGGACGAACCCAAAGAACACTAAGAGGAAGATTTTTGCGTCTTGTGTATCAGCACTAGGAGGTAAGGCACAAAACTTTTCTTCAAGATAAGACAAGGGAAGAACATTCGAATTATGCCTAAGGATCCCTCTAATCTTAGAGATTTCGGTTTTCAAGAATTGGCTTATGAGGGGGACGAGATCAAGACCTATTGGGGGCTCGACTAAACCAAAACACTTGCTACGATGATTTCTAATTCCTCTAAAGTTGGAGTTAATTCATGACGACCAAACACGAAGGTTGAGGTATTGGGATTTCAAAAGTAGGCCAAAGCCTTGACCAATGCAAGTTGTGGATCAAGACGTAGGAGTTGGATAAGGTAGCCAATCTTGTTTTCCACATAGGTCTTCTTGCTCGGCTTGAGCGCTTCTCACATGTCTAACAACTCTCTCCTTGGGATGGGAATGATTTGAAGCTCGGTGTATCCCATAATGTCTAGACCTAAGGACAGTTAGACCAATTACCACACATCATGTTTTTTTGGTTTTTGAAAAAAAGGAAAGACCTTGCATTTGAAAAGTAAATGAAATGGATTCAAAACAATACTTACAAACCAACCATGGGGAAAGGAAATGATGGCAATCACAACGACATGTCGCATGTAAGCATGAGGCTCATCTAGGAAGGTAGTTTTTCTAAAGGCTTAAGGCTCCCATCCAAATATGAAAAGAGGAGATACCTGTCCACACGCAAGTCAAATAGTTCTCAAAATTTCCTTTTGGGATGAGCGGGGTCAAAATCAGATCACCATGGCTTGTTCCCCACATAGGTACGTTCATTTGACACCTCCTAATTGTTTTTCTAGATGTGATTTGGATTTTTCTCATGGTTTGTGTATGCATTTTGTGTCCTGCTAAAGCTCTTAAACATTCATTTAAAAGTAAAGTAACATCCAACACTTCACTATAACCCAACATACACGCATTCATCCTTACACCACCTACAAAACAAAGGGTTGACAATCACTTCTCCCCTTATAACTCCACCAACAAGAACATTTAACACGGGTTAGCAGACCAATCTTGTTTTCCACACGACTTTGACACTCTCTATCAAGAAAGAAGTGTGTTAGAAATCACTCAACCAATTTTTACTGCTTAAGCCCACTTAAGGTCGTAACCAAGTCCCCAGTGAAGTCGCCAAGCTGTCACGACCTTCCCTCAAGAAAGATGGTGGAGGTTTGGACCACTAAGTTAATCAAGTTGAATTAACTAACCTAAGTTGAGCTCTCCCAAGCTTTACCAAATCGCAACTTAGGTAAATCATTACTCAAAAATGTCTAATTTGGAGTCACCACTAACCATTTTGGGGTGGGTAGGTTAGATACCCAACTGAGTTGAAGGAGGATCAACTCAATCCTACGGGACCAGAGATTCTAGACTCAAGGAGTTGCTTACATTAATATTTCTATTAACGCCCTTTCGGTACCTAATTGGTTGGTTGTTTTCTAAATGTCCATGCAATCTTGATAGCATTTTACAATCCTAAAATCAAAGCCATTTTTGTAGATGAGCATGCAACATGTTTTTGTGATTTTTCCATTTAAAGATCTAGGCTAATTCTATCCTAAGAAGGAAATTAACAACCAAAGTATTGAAAAGCGATGCATAGAATAAACACCCAAGTAATTTACAGCGAGCTACTCTAAGTGCAATAAAGCAAAATCCGCAACTCGTTGGGTATTAATGATTACAAACTTTACGTGAGTTCAGAAAGGGACTGGAATGGACATCAGTCGATCGCCATCACCAACGAATGGGAAGGGTTGCACATAGAGGACCACCTTGCCGAGGCATTAATGTTCAAATCATAACATGCAATACTTAACATTCATCTAACAATCAATTTCATATGATGACAACCAAGTGGCCTCAGGATCGGCCTTTGAATGCATGTACATTGGGAATGCCTACCCAAACGAGTCATTAAGAGTAATCAATGTGATTGGTGCATTAGACCCTCACTTGCGAAAGGGTTAATGCTACTAATCCCTAGAGTTCAAACTAACAGTTACCCGATGGACTACCCGCCAATCACGCATTAAGTCCTAATTCATTCATATAATCAAAGACAAGCACAAGCTCTTAGACATGCAACATGGCATAGGAGTTTAATCATGCTAGCAAACAAACTCATGGCATAATGGTAATCAAAGGTGGCATAACAATTTTCGTCCAAATCAAGCTCAATGATCGGATCATTACTTCTAGCAAATGAAATTCAATCATGGCCAAAACATATATCATTAGAAAGTTTGAGAAATGAGGTTTCAAACTCAAAAAGAAAATTTCGGCGAATTTGATCCCGAAGGATTCAATAATTTAGCAAACAAACCCATAGGTCAAAAAACAGAGTGTAGTTTTTCCCTGGAACTTTGAAGGCTCCAATAAAATAGTAAATGACGTTACAAAATTATGAAATTTCACGTAACATAAGATCAAGATGTTTTGAGAAACTTTCATGTTTTGGTTTTGCCTATCCAGGTACGAGATATTAGACAATCTCTCCCCAGAGGTCAGGTTTCACCGGTTTTAAAAACAGTTTTGAGCAGCATACGTATTTTGAGAAATTAACGTACCTAACGACACACCCATGACACCAAACTTTGTAGAATACTAAATAATACCCCAATGAAAAACTTTGATATTTTTGGATTTTACAAAAAAATAATGAAACCGTGTCGTTTTGACAAAATAAAACAGAAAAGATTGCTGTTTTGGATTCTGTAAAACTGACCCAAAAAGATTGGTAATGTAGCCATCGGTTTGTCTGACCTACCGACTTCTTTTGGCCATGAAATTTTTTCAAAAGATAGGAATGGATGTGATCTACAACTTTTATGAGAACACTTTTCCAAATTGTGTGGAAAAAATCATGAAAAATCGGAAAGACGCAAAGGTCAGTCAGGAAACAATAGAAAACAGCAAGGAAGAAACTGTTTTGAAAATTTTTTAGATTCTGTGGTCAGACCACGAGCCCCTTTTCACCTAGCATACGACGTTCGTTCTGGGTGTGAAACCACTCAAATTGAAGCTTAAGATGTGTGTGACAACTTTTCAGTTCAAGACATTTTGAAAAAACGATTTTCAAAAGGCCAAATGGCCAGTAGAAGCATGAAAGGTCAGAAAAACGAGATTTCACAGAACATGGCACATCATTAAACAAGTGGTAGGCAAGCAAAGTATGGCTATCAAACATCAAATTAAGCCTAAAACCAACTTATTACAGAAGCAACAATGGCCCAACAACAACTCCATACACAAATGGCCAAATCCCATCCTCCTCAAATCATTATCAACCTATGTCGAGTTTTAGAAAACCCACCTTTGATGAGCGACAATTAGAGCTCGGTTGAGCTATCTGGCCTCCAACGACTATAATGGACAGCCGCCAACAGCTCCGGAATCTACAAACAAAAAGACAAATGCCATTAGAAACGGTAAAAATCAAGACACGCAAACATAATAGATGAGGAAGAGGTGATCTGGTGGGGCTATTGATGGACTCTAGCCTCTGGGACGTCAAGGACACGTCAAGGGATGGCACCACAAGGTTCGGGGCACCGAAGGACGTCGGGAAACGGCCGAGACAGTGACTGGTCGCTGCTACAAGGATCACCAGGGTAGGCATCGGTGATCAGCCTGCGTGAAAAAGGCAGGCTACGGCGGTCCTCCAGCGACCGGTTGACACGGCGGGTAGTGCGACGGCATTGGGGGGAGTGTGAGGAAGGTTTTGGTGTTAGTGGTTCGCCGGAGGTGGTTGAATGAGAGAGAGGGAGAGAGAGAGAGCCTAGGATTTATAAAAGTGGCTCTCCAAAATTCCGATTCCCGCCTTTCTTTTAGGGTTAGAAAAAGATGATATCTACCCCCAGGTTCTAATCTTGACCCTTGACTTGATCAATGGTGGATATTCAAATTTATCCTCCAAGCTAGAGATTGATTGGCTTAGTACATATCACATGGATAGGTGAGTCATTAAAAATGGGTGGCTAGGATTATCTTAAGCTTGGATGGCTAAGAATCCTTCTTGATGAGCAAGAAAGAATCTAATTTGCTAATTTTGGATAAGGACTTTTTTAGTCATTTTGCAAATGGGAGGGCACTCTAGTAATTTAGGCTCAAGTGGGTAGAGGAGTGGGCTAGCCTAGGAATGTGGGCTAGCGGAATGGGTCTGGTGAGGCCCAAATGGGCCGGTGGTCGGACCAGTTCAATCTGGGTCAGATCAGTTCAATTTTTGGCCCATTTTCGCTTTATATGCTCCTATTTTGCCTCCATTTTGACTCTAAAAGAAGTGAATAAAAATCCCCAATTAAGTCGGAGCCAATTAAATGTATTTGTGATGAAAATGCTTGTCCCAGTTTAATCAAATGGGCATAATACGCTAAACATAGATCATCAATTGCCTTAACTTTTGGAAATGGCTTGAGGATTTAATGTCTAACATAATGTGGATCGAATGTCATCAAAGTTAAGAGAAAGATTGATTTTTGTATTTTTATGAATTTTTGCATTTTTAATGAAATTTTCTTCTTAAGGTTCAAATGACATTTAAATGCAAGGCTAATGCTATCTAAAAACTAAATGACTCCTTTTGGTTTGAAAAATGGCTTTGTCTTGATCAAAACTCAAATTTCAAGTTTTACTTTAATAAGACTGATTGGCTAAAAATGAGATGTTAACAGAAATGCAATACTATGAAGTTAAATAGGAAAGTGACCGATCCTATAAATAGCTTGAGTTTAATTTCTCTGATGATGTCCCTGCTCACACCATCAAAGGCATGGACGGTTGACTTTGTAGGGCGGAGATTGGATTCGTTGATCTCAAGGCGGCGAAGGGTGGATAGAGGACAAATATTAAACACAGACCCGTTGTTGATCGGGATTGTGGGTATGATCTTTGTTGTGGAAATCTTCTATATAGGTTTTGAAGACTCACAAAATATTCTATTAAACTGGACTCATTCTAATGAGATCATTTTTTCAAGTGATATATTCAAGGAAAACTTACTCAAATCTTATTTATTAATCTCTAGATATTACTACGTCTGAAGTCTTGGTCCGCATATTGAATGGATACTAACAGAGTATTATGAAGGAGCTCTTTATGACTTGCATGAATGATATTGTCAAGTTTCGGTTCGTCTATGTACTCAACTTATAAGGCAATCTCAAACTTTAAGTATATTTAGAACTTCGTGAGTAATATCTAAAGACAACGTCTGAAGCAATCTTCTGAAGACAACATCTAAATATCAAAGATTTTTCAAACCTAATCTCCAACAGATATATAACAACCATGCAACAGCTAGAGATCTGGCTTGGTGTTTCACTTTGGATATAATTAATTCATGATCAAATCTAGATTGATTTACAATGGATAATCAAAAGAAAATCATCTTTATTTGATCGGATATCTTCTTGATTGGTAATACATACTTACCTTACTTGGAACTCAACTTATGGAAACTTGGATTCTAGTTGTGTGGGCGACAGAATCAATGGGAAATTCAATCTCTTCTACAATAGCTATTTAACCTCTTTGGGAAAGTTCGGATATGACGGGAAGTCAGAAGAACTATCCTTTGAAGGTTGTCCAATGGCTAGTTTGGAAACGGATGAGTATAAAAGAAGGACAAGATGCCCAAGTGAAGAATACGCGAATCATAAATTCCAAAGTGCTAGAGAGCCTAGTTCATATACACTTGTTATGAAGAGAGCTTACATTGTAATCATCGAGAGGTGCTAGTCGAAAATTCTGTGATCAAGAGAGTGATCATCTTGAGTGCACATACTGTAACCTCTAATTGATTTATTTGATAGTAAAAACTAGCCAAGGAGGCTGATCACGTGGAAAGTAGACGTAGGCTTAACCAAGCCGAACCACTATAAATCTCTTGTGCAATTTTCTCTATCCCTACTCTCTTTATTTTGATAGAGCATTACACTTTTTATTAATCTCTAATATAACTCTGTTATTCATTAATGTTTGTTAACTATGCATAATCAAACTTAAGTGTTTCAATTCCTCATTAATTTCTTAAGTTTGTTTGAATTCACCTATTTACCCCATTTAGGTGATATTACTAGCCATATCAATTGGTATCAGAACTCAATGCTCATTGTTTGTTGAAGTGCTATATTACTTCTGAGTTAACGATCTATCATGGCTAGTGGTTCTTTGGTAGGTCTCAATGAAGGTTAGAGTGAATCAAGACCACCTCTTTTTGAAGGAAAAGATTATGACACCTGGAGCAATAGAATAATCGCATATGTCAAATGCAAAGACAATACATACTGGGCTATTATCACTTATGGCGTCATGCCGAAACCAAAGAAAGACAAAGATGGCAACAAATTACCTCCTTTATCAGATATTGAGATAGCTAGAAGAGAGGCTATTGATTCTAAAATTATTTATGCGTTTTACTGTGGTCTATCTACTTCTGAATATAATCGCATTTCTTCATGCAAGTCAGCCAAAGAAATTTTGGACAAGCTCTATGTAACTTACTCTGGAACTGATCAAGTCAAGGAGACCAAACTTAACATTCTTCTTGAATAATATGAAGCCTTCATGATGAGACTAGATGAGACTGTGAAAGAAATGAACGACAGATTCACAAACATAGTCAATGGTCTTGAGCATCGAGGAAATCCTATCTCCAAACTAATGAGAATCAATAAAATCCTGCGAGCTCTAACAAAAGAATGGAACAATGTCAAAACTTCCATTCGAGAGACTCAAAGAATCTCACCTCTTTCCATGGAAGAACTCATTGGGACACTCACCTCATATGAGGCAGAACGCTTAAATGAAGAAGGTGAAACTAAAGGTAAGAAGTCGATTGCTTTAAAGTCTAATATTGACTTTGATGGCACATAATCTGAAGAAGAAGAAGACGATGAAGAATTGACACTTATGGTCAAGAGTTTAGAAGAATGGCCAGAAAAGGAAGGAACTTCAAATCTAAAAAGCCCTTTAATCAAACTGAAAAGAAAAGGTTCTTAGAAGACAAAGAAGATAGCAAAGACCTAGTGTGCTTTCACTGCAAAAAGAGAGGACACATTAAACCAAATTGTCCCTTACTTCAAAGAAATAAAGGCAGATATGAGAAATTAAAGAAAGTATTAAAAGCAGAAACTTGGAGCGACACTGAGTGTGTGGAAAGTGATGAGGAATATGCAAACATTTTCTTGATGGCACACTCAGACTCTTATTCTGAAGAAGAAGCCGAGGTAAGTCATCCCGATCTACCAAATGAAATTTCTAAATTCATTGAATTTGGATCATAAAATTGCCCTTAAGAGAATATCCGAACTGAAAAAGGAAGTTGCTATCTTGAAACAACAAAATCTTTCTCAAAATGATGAGATAAAATCTCTTCAAAAAGAATGTTGTCAAGTTAAAGAAAGTCAAGATCTGCTTTCAAAAGAAAATGTTAAATTAAGGAATGACATTTCAGAAATCAACAGAAAATTCACATTTGGCTCCAAGAATCCGAAACAAATTCTTAATATGCAAATTCCGTACTACAACAAACCCGGTTTGGGATTAGAAAAGGAAAACAATCTTCAAAATGATTTTCCAACAGTTAAGGAAAGATTACAACGAAGACCAAAAAAAAAAATTGCTTACCAAAATCATTTTCAAAAGCAATTGGCAAAATCAATTGGAGCAAGTTTCTTTCAATGTTCAAATTGTGGAGATCTAAGTCATTTAAAAATTGAATGTCCTAAAATCTGGCGACTTGTTTAGAAAGAAATCCTAAGAATAGCATGTGATATCCCAAAATTTCGACTTTATGGATTAATCAAAGGATGATTGTTGATTTAATTCGGAAAAAGTATATAATCGGATTTTCGGATGTTTTCGCACGGTCAGGGTAATAAAATGGAACTCGATAAATTTTAACCATGAATTCTAATCTGATTAAGGATATTGGATTTCTTAGGATTGAGAAACGAACATTGGATTTTGTCGCCTCGTTTTCCAATTTTTTCAACAGACATTAAATCGGTTCCGAGCGATGGTATTTTCGAATGAAGCGATTGAACGAAGGAATCGATAAGGCCAACGGGCCTCTTTTTCTTCAAATTCGGCCACAAGGACCTTGAGTGGAAAAATTACAGTTTTGCCCCTTGGATGAAAATTACAGTTTTGCCCTTGAAGTGGAAATTACCAAAATGCCCCTATCAGTAAAATGACCAAAATGCCCCTTCTAGAAGGTAGATATTTATGGATAGGGGGACAAGATAGTTTGGTGCATTTAAGACTCTTTCTCTTTCTCTCTCTCTCACTCTTCCACTCTTTCTCTTCCTCTCTCTCTCTCTCTCTACCTGTGACATCCTAAACTTTGACCACTATACTAAATTGGATTTCGATAGATTGTAAACACAATTTTGAATCCGATCAGAAGTATTGGAAGTCAGTTATCAATATTTCAA
>BCNH02000011.1:21925164-21985273 GCA_001662345.2 Metrosideros polymorpha var. glaberrima | reverse complement strand
AAACCATTTATTTGACTTGAAAAGTGAGGCACGTGGAGTTTGATATGAAAAGCATATTCGTGTGATCAAGTGTGATTTATGTAGTGCATTTGTCGCGGGAAAATGGCAATGAGCATGACATATGGCATGAGCACATATCGTGAATGCATTGATAAAAAGAAAGAAAGAAATGAGATTTAAATGCATGTATGCTCGTGTGATCACAAAGTGTACGAACTCTCAATGGTGATTGGGGACGATACCCAATTTTATCGCTGTTATTATTAGACGCCCGGCAAGGGTTCGGATGATGGATCGCGGTGCCCTTTGAGGCCGGACCAATTCTCCTTTATGGAATGCCATCTGCCTACTGGGGAGGTCGAGGTGGGGCCGCACCTCGATCGACCAGGAGGAGATGTTACCGTGCCTGATGGGGCGGGATGATGCCTGGTCATGCCGGAATACCGCCAACCTTTGGGTTGTGCCGTGCCCGAGAGTGGGCGTAATCACTAGGCATAAAATTGGACTACGCTTGGAAACATTGCGTGTGTGAGATGATGATATACGTGTCCTGATTGCCTTGTTTAATGCATTGTTTATATAATGTTGTGATTGATAACATGTAGGGCGTGTGCATGTGCCAAGGCAAGGTAAGAATGCCTGTGAATTGTTTATTGATTGGTGAGAGTCACTCGAACCTGTTATAGGTTGTATAGAGCAAGAGTCGCTCGCTATTGATCTGCCATCGATGTCGAGTTGCATGTTTAGGATATGCTCTGAGTGAATTGACACCCTGCGCGAGGCTTAGGTTGTTAACTTGCTAAGATTTTTATCTCACTCGTTGTTGTTAACCATTTTTTAGGACCATAGATCGGATGGTTGGCAGGTGCGGTTCGAGGTGCTCTCGCGTAGAGAAGTTTAAGTTAACCCGACCCTCAGTATCTTTTGTTGGTCATGAAAGAAGTAGCCTGAGAGTGAGGGCTTGTAACATATACTTCCTAGGGTTAACGTGTTTATAAATAAATGAAAGTGTGTTTTGGTGTTGTTGTATGATATGTTGTTTTCCTTCTATCTCTGTTGTGTTTGTCGGGCGTTTGTTTCTCGTTTCCACATGTGCAATTCAAAAGATAAAATGAATGGGTCACCGACGCGTCCTGGGACGTCGCATTTATTATTGACCCAAAGGATAAGTGTATTTGGATGGTCATGTGCCCGAGGGTTCGAGGCGTGACACTACCTCTCTCTCTATTTTCCTTCTCATTTTCCCTCTTTCACCACCGTTGTTCACTTTGCCGTCACTGTTTATCGCCGTGTCGAGCTCAAGCTGAGCCCTTGCCACCGAACCACCTAGCCATCGCCGTCCTCACATCACCATCGTATCGCCGTCTGCTCATGTCGTTCTTGTTGCACCAACCTCTGCCGTTCAAGTCACCGAGCCGAGCCACCGTCCATACCCATTTTCCATCCACGTGCCATCGCCGAGCCACCACCACCACTGCCTTCGCGCCGTCGCTGCTGCCGTTAAATAGTGAGTTAACTCCCTAATCCTTGGTTAGGTTATTAATTGTACTTAGGGTTGGATTAAGTTAACCATGGTTGGATTAGTTAATTCTGGTTGGATTAGTTAATTATGGTTGAGTTAGTTAACTATGGTTGAGTTAGTTAACTATGGTTGGTTAGTTATTAATTTATATGATTTTGTGTGATTTGAGGTGAGAATTACCTTAGAAGAGTAATGGTTTCATGAACTCTGATTTTCTAGTCGAAAATAATGTATTTTTGGCATTTAAATGGTGAATTGTGTGGTGTTGTGCTTAGATATCAAGTTTTATATGTTGAAATAATCTAGTAGGCTTGAAAAATGAAGCACGTGAAGTTTGAAGAGAAAAGCATGTCTCTGTGATCACGTGTAATTATTTTATTGCATTTTTACGTGTGAAAATGGCAATAAGTTTGACGTATGAGCATGATCATGGAATGCGCATGAATCATGGTGGCATTGACTAGAAAAATAAGAAGAATCGAATTGGCATGCATGATTGAGGTACTCATATGATCATAAAAGTGTATGGACCCTCAATGGTGATTGGGGATGATGCCCGATTTAATCGAAGATTTTATTGGATGCCTGGTGAGGGTTCGGATGACGGATCGCGGTAGAGGCCGAACCAATTCTCATTTATGGAAAGCCGTCTACCTACGGGGAAGGTCAAGGTGGGGCCGCACCTCGGTGTTTTAGGAGGAGATGATTTTGGAATGATGCTCGGTTATGCCGGATAACTGCTAACCTTCGAGTGGTGCAGTGGCCCAGAGAGGTCGAGACTGCCACCCTTCGGGTCGTGCGGTGGCCGAAAGCAGTCATAATCACTAGGCATAAAATTGGAACACGATTGGATGCATTGCGTATGAGAAATGGCGATATGTGTTCTGATTACGTGCCTTGGCTGATGTATTGTTTATAGAATGCTATAACTGACAATATGCAGGGTGTGTGCATGTGCCAAGGTGAGGTAAAGATGCTTGTGATTTGTTGGGTGATCAATTTTGAGTTAAGTCACTCGAACCTGTTATAGATGAAGTAGAGCAAGAATTGCTCATTATTGATCTGCCATTGATGTTTAACTGCATGTTAAGGGTATGTTCTAGGTGAATCAGCACCCTACACGAAGCTTAGGTTGTTGACTTACTAAGATTTTATCTCATCTGTTGTTGTTAACCGCTCTTCAAGACCATAAAATGGAAGGTCGACATGTGTGGTCTGGGAAGATCAAGGTGCCATCGCATAGAAAAGATAGGTTAACTCGACCGTGGTATCGTTTTGATGGTCTCGATAGGAAGTGGCCTGTAGCAAGGGCTTGTAAATATAAACTTTATAGGGTTAACGTGTATATTAATAAAGCGTGTTTTAGTAATGAGTACAATTCTGTTGTTTTCTTGCTATCCCTATTGTTATGATTGCCGGGTGTTGGTTATTCGTTTCCGCTTGCGTTAATCAAAAGATAAAAAGAACAGGTCGACAACGCGTTCTGGGACGTTGCATTCAAATGACCCAAGAGAAGTATCGGGATGGTTGCGCGCTCGAGGGCAGGGGCGTGACATCCCCATTTTGGTATCAAAGCATGGTCGTAACCTGGAGTGATAAGGTGCGTTGAGTTTTGGGATAGTTAGTTAGGAAAAATACCCCGTGCTTGTGATTGTTGATTGATTTTCAGGAACGTTGTTCTTGAGTTCTAATTTCGTGTCGATATTTGACACGTAGGATTTCGTGGAAATCTTATGAGATGAGTAATTCGGACCCAAGAATCCCTAGAAGAAGAGTAGCCCAGGGCCAAGAAGGTGCTCGAGGAAAGGCACAAGAAGATCCCAGATTAGATAGAATTCTGCAAGCTCTGAAAGCCATGGGAAATCTCATGCGACAACAAGCTCAGAATCAAGCTAATGCTACTGCTATGGCCATCGTGTCCAATGAAGTCCCTTTGGTTGGGAATGGGAATGGCGACCAACCAATGATAGGATGGTTGAGCAGTTTTTGAAGCTTAAGCCGCCAAAGTTCACCGTAGCAAGTGATCCCGAGGTTGCAACCCTCTGGATCAAGCAGTTAGAAAAGGTTTTCGCATTGCTAAGATGATCGGAAGAAGACAGTGACACTGGCTGTTTACCAACTGCAAGGTAATGCTAGCTCTTAGTGGGAAGCTACTCGAGGAAGGGTTTTTCTTGAAGGTATGGTTCCCGTGTGAAATGCCTTCGTCAGAGCTTTCAACAGAAAGTATTTCTAGGATTATGCGAGAGAAGAGAATATGGATGAATTCCAGCGACTTCGTTAGAACCATATGTCGGTAGATCAGTATGAGGCGAAGTTCGCTGAGCTATCTAGTTATGCGCCGAGGTTGATTGAGCACCTAATGGATAAAGCGATGAGATTTCGGGATGGCCTAAAATCGGAGATTAAGGACCAGTTGGTGCCCCTAAACCTCAAGGGCTATGATGAGCTATATGAAAGGGCCCAACTAATTGAAACGAACATGGTAGAATGTGCAGCCGCATCTAGATCGCGGTTTGTACCAAATAAGGATAACCATCAGTTTGGAAAAAGGCCAATGACTGGAAAAAAGTACTATGTCCCTCATAACCGAAAGAATGGCATTAGAAAGCCAGTGTATAACTCTTTTGGGATATGCCAATTCTGTAATAGAAAACATGGAACAAGCCCATGTCTTGTTAAGATGGGAGCCTGTTATAAATGTGGTCAGCATGGCCACCAAGTGCGGAACTATCAGCTTAGACTTGTTGGAGGACCAGCACCACTGCCGCAAGGAGGACAACCATTAAGGAACGCCCCACTAAACAACCTGAATTGACCCCCTATACAAGGAAAAGTTTATGCTATTACCAGACAAGAGGCGAAGGATTTGCCGACCATTACAGGTTCGGTCTCCTAGCACGATCATATTGCTTATGCTTTGTTTGATCCGAGAGTTACACATTCATTTGTTGCTGTTCTCTAAATTAGCAATGCAAGTGTACGTATTGAACAAGTAATAAAGTGATGAATTAAAGTATCGTTCCCACAGAGATTGTAGACAAATCAATCAAATTACTTACTAAAGGTGAACAATTCTCAAATTTATCTAACCAATTAAAGATTTAATAAAGCAATCTAAATTCTAAAGAAAACTAAATTAACCAAGGCAGCAAACCAAAATCGAAAATAGAAATTTGCAAACTAAACCTAGAAATTTCAAATATAAAGAAACAAGGAACAAAGGATTTTGATCAAGAATTAAAAACGTTAGAGCATCCGATTTCATTTAACCAATCAAGATTAATTAATCAATCTCGTTATGCAATCAAAATAAAATCATAGTGTGATGGTAGAACTTCCTAATTTAAATTGCTATCCTTGGTTCGGTATAGCAACCCTACTTAAATTTAGCAACCCACACTTGGTCCATGTGAATTTGAGTAAACCTAAGCGCATTAAGATTTATGAATATTCCTCGATTTACCTACTACCGAAACCACACAAACAACCTAGTATATCTCTATCTAACTTAAATTTATGGCTATATATCATAAAGCACTCACATGAAATCTCCTTTTGATCTCAAACATGCAACAAAAATCATTCAAGTGGTGATCAAGCACTCAAAAGCATTAAAAACATGATATATAACTCACACATATGAGATCTAAAATTGCATAAACAAGTCTTGAAAATTAATCAATCAACGTTAAGCTACATCATAACCCTAACGAAAGAAAATTAGAACATAATAGAAGAAGAAACGAAAATATAAATGAAACCCAACATCTTGAATCGAAGAACAAGAATTTTGTCACAACTTTGTTTTCTCTTCAAAAGATCGGAATAACTCTAAGAACGATGAAAGAACAATCTAACAAATTAAAATTCCCCCTCTAGCTCTCAATATTATCCTATTTATAGGATAACATCCAAGACTTTAAAAATAAGGCAATTGCTTATCTATAACTTAAAATTAGGGAACAAATCCTAGAATTCCTTATTTGGCTTTATCTTCTAATGCATCTCTGGATGGCATATTTCTCTCCTTGGGTGGCATATTCATTTCCTTCTTTTTGCCCTTTTTTCCTTATTTTCTCCATGTCTCATTATGTTGCGTAAACAAGGAAATTTTGAATAAATAGAAGGAAATCCAAATATTTTCTCACGAATATCACATTATTTGTTGCCTAAAATAGGTGAAATAACTATATTTTATAGACTTATCAGTTGCTAAGCAATTTGTGGAGTTAGTGAGGTTAAGTTCGAAACCATTGGAAACGGTCCTTTGTATCTCTACCTCATTAAAGGATAAAGTATTTTCTGCGGTAGGATGTTCAGGTTGTAAGATAGTCATAGATGGTCGAGAGGAAAGTATAAATTTGATTGTGCTGGCAATATATGACTTTGATGTCATAATCAAAATGGATTGGCTCACCAAGCAACGAGCTACGATGGACTGCTATCATAAAGCAATCAAGTTTAACCCGTTAGGAAGGGTTAGTTTCGAATTCATTGGAAACAAAGGATCCCCCTCGATTCTTTTGATTTCGTTGCTTGAGGCGACAACCTTGTTGGATAAGGGTTGCCAGGGCTATTTGGCAACCATGGTCAATACGTTGGTTAAGGAACCAAGGATGGAGGATATCGCTGTAGTATGGGACTTTTCCGATGTCTTTCCAAAGGAATTGCCTGGATTACTCCTAGAAAGGGAAATAGAATTTGTGATTGAGTTAGCCCCTGGAATAGAGCCAATTTCCAAAGCACCATACCGCATGCCGCTGTCGGAACTAAAGGAATTAAAGGTGCAGATGCAAGAATTATTAGATAAGGGATTCATGCGCCCTAATGCATCACCTTGGGGAGCGCCAGTTCTGTTCATAAGAAAGAAAGATGGATCGTTGTATCTTTGCATCGATTATCGGTAAATCAATCAAGTAACGGTCAAGAACAAGTAACCATTACCAAGGATAGATGATTTGTTTAACCAACTTCAAGGAGTTTCGGTATTTTCCAAAATAGACCTAAGGACGAGCTATCACTAGTTGAGGATTAAGAAGGAGGATATACCGAAGACGGCATTTCGTACACACTATAGTCATTATGAGTTTACGGTAATGCTATTTGGTTTGACAAATTCCCCTACTGCTTTTATGGATCTAATGAACCGTGTGTTCAAGGAGTATTTGGACCGGTTCGTGATCATGTTCATTAACAACATCCTGGTGTATTCAAGAAGCCTAAAAGAACATGAACAACACTTAAGGACAATTTTATAGACCCTTCGAGAGCATAAATTGTATGCTAAGTTCAGTAAGTGTGAGTTTTGGTTAGCTCGTATAGCTTTTCTTGGACATGAATTCTCTGGCGAAGGAATTTCCGTAGATCTGACCAAGATTGAAGAAGTTATGGATTGGCCAAGGCCAACGACTGTAACGGAAATTCGAAGTTTCTTGGGATTGGCAGGCTACTATAGACGATTCGTGGAAAGGTTTTCTATGATAGTTATGCCGCCGACACAATTACTAAAGAAGGACGAGAAGTTTGAACGGACAAATAAGTGCGAGCGTAGATTTCAAGAGCTTAAGCATAAGCTAACTACGGCTCCAGTTTTGACAATATCGTTTGGTCTAGGAGGTTATGAGATCTATAGCGATGCATCATTTAAAGGATTGGGCTGCGTTCTAATGTGACATTAAAGAGTGGTTGCATATGCGTCCCGTCAATTAAGACCTCATGAGTTGAACTATCCAACGCATGATTTGCAATTAGCAGCAATCGTCTTTGCTCTCTAGATTTGGAGACATTATCTATACGGAGAAAAGTTCCAAGTTTACACCGACCATCAGAGTCTCATGTACTTATTCTCTTAGAAGGAGTTGAACATGAGATAATGACGTTGGATGGAGCTTCTCAAGGATTATGATTGTGACATTCTGTACCATCCTGGTAAAGCTAATAAGGTGGCTGATGCACTTAGTCGAAAGTCGATGATTGCGCAAATGATGGTTCAAGAATGGCTTCTTCTCGAAGAAGTGCAAGATTCAGACTTTAAGTTTGAGGAAAGCCATATATCGAGCCTCATGGCTACTCTAAGGATTGAACCAGAAATGCAAGCAAAGATTAAAGCCTTGTAATCAACTGATCCTGCAATCCAAAAGATTCTACAAGAAGATTCAATGAAGAGGAAAGCTGATTTTCAAGTAGCTGAGGACGGAATATTGAGATTCTGCAAACAATTGTGTTTGCCCAATGATATAGGGCTTAAGGAAGAAATTTTATTAGAAGCCCATCGTAGTAACAACAGCATTCATTGGGGCAACACAAAGATGTATCAAAATTTGAGGCAATATTATTAGTGGAGTGGCATGAAGGCTAATATCACTAAGCACGTGGCTAAGTGTTTAACATGCCAATAAGTGAAGGCACGACATTGCAAGCCTAGTGGACTGCTACAACCTCTCAAGATCCTAGAATGGAAATGAGAGCATATCACAATGGATTTTGTGATGGGATTACCAAGGAGTCGAGGAGGTAACGATTCCATTTAGGTCGTGGTTGATAGACTCATGAAGTCCACACATTTTATTGCCGTATGAAAATATTTTGCATTAAACAGATATGCTGACTTGTACGTGTGACAAATTGTTCGTCTTCATGGAGTGCCAGTGACGATCACATCAGATCAAGATCCCAAGTTCACTGCCAAGTTTTGGAAAAGCTTGCAGTCTGCCTTAGGAACGAAGCTGCAATATAGCACTGCCTATCATCCGCAAACGAATAGCCAATCAGAGAGAACAATTCAAACGCTCGAGGACATGTTGCAAGCATGTGTTTTGGATTTTAAAAGAAATTGGGAGGAACAACTTCATCTTGTTGAGTTTGCCTACAACAACAGCTATCAACAAAGCATCAAAATGGCACCATTTGAAGCATTGTATGGTAGGGCCTGTAGGACTCCAGTTTTTTGGAACGAAGTTGGTGAATGAAAGATCATGGGTCCTGAGTTAGTACAATAATCGTTGGACGTTGTCAAGGTTATTAGAGAAAGACTTAAGACAACCCAAAGCCGCTAGAAAAGTTATGCAGACAAGTAGTGTAGACCATTGGAATTTCAAGTTGGTGATCATGTATTCCTCAAGGTGTCACCAATGCAAGGTACTTCGCGATTCAGCAAGAAAGGAAAGCTAAGTCCAAGGTATGTTGGACCTTTTGAAATCTTGGAACGAATTGGGATTTTGGCCTATCGTCTCGCGTTGCCACCAAAACTTTCTCAAGTACATGATGTCTTCCACGTATCTATGTTGAGGAAGTACGAGCTTGATTCGGCTCACGTGCTTAACTTTGAGGAAATAGAAGTAGACGACCGAGTGTCGTACATGGAACGATCAGTGAGGATAGAGGACAGAATAGAGCAAGTGCTACGAAACAAGACGATTCTCTTGGTCAAAGTGATTTGGCAACATTACAGAACAGAGGGAGCAACGTGAGAAAGCGAAGAAATAATAAGGCGCCAATATCCCTATCTATTTTAGGATATCATGTAATGGTTTAAATTTCAAGGACAAAATTTCTGTAAGGAGGGAAGAGTTGTGATATCCCGAAATTTTGACTTTACGGATTAATCAAATGACGGTTGTCAATTTAATTCGAAAAAAGTGCATAATCGGATTTTCGGATGTTTTCGCACGGTCAAGGTAATAAAATGAAACTCGATTGATTTTAACCATGAATTCTAATGCAATTAAGGATATTCCATTTTTGAGGATTGTGAAACGAACATTGGACTTTGTCGTCTCGTTTTCCAATTTTATCGGCGGACACTAAATCGATTTCGAGCGATGGTATTTTCGAATCAAGCGATTGTATGACAGAATCGGCAATGCCAACGGGCGTCCTTTTCTTCAAATTCGACCACAAGAACCTTGAGTGGAAAAATTACAATTTTGCCCCTTGAATGAAAATTACAGTTTTGCCGTTGAAGTGGAAATTACCAAAATGCCATATGAGTAAAATGACCAAAATGCCCCTTCTAGAAGGTAGATATTTATGGATAGGGGGACAAGATATTTTGGTGCATTTAAGACTCTTTCTCTCTCTCACTCTTCCACTCTTTCTCTTCCTCTCTCTCTTTTCCTTCTCATTTTTCCTCTTTCACTGCCGCCGTTCACTTTGCTGCCACCGTTCATCGCCGTGTCAAGCTCAAGCCAAGCCCTTGCCGCCGAACCGCCTAGTCATCACCGTCCTCACATCGCCACCGTATCGCCGTCTGCCCGTGCCGTTCTTGCCGCGCCAAGCTCTGCCGTCCAAGTCGTCGAGCCGAACCGCCGTCCATACCCATTTTCTATCCACGTGCCGTCGCCAAGCCACCGCCGCCGCCTTTGCGCCTTCACCGTCGCCATTAAACGGTGAGTTAACTCCCTAATCCTTGATTAGGTTGTTAATTACACTTAGGGTTGGATTAAGTTAACTATGGTTGAATTAGTTAATTATGGTTGAGTTAGTTAACTATTGTTGGGTTAGTTATTAATTTATATGCTTTTGTGTGATTTGAGGTGAGAATTACCTTGGAAGAGTAATCGTTTCATGAACTTTGGTTTTCTAGTCGAAATTAATGTATTTTTGGCATTTAAATGGTGAATTGTGTGGTGTTGTGCTTAGATATCAAGTTTTACGTGTTTGAATAATCTAGAAGGCTTGAAAAATGAAGCACGTAAAGTTTGACAAGAAAAGCATGTTTGTGTAATCACGTGTGATTATTTTATTGCATTTTTACATGTGAAAATGGCAATAAGTTTGACATATGGGCACGATTATGGCATGAGCACGAATCATGGTGGCATTGGCTAGAAAAATAAGAAGAATTGAATTGCTATGCATGATTGAGGTGCTTGTGTGAACCCTCAATGGTGATTGGGGACGATGCCTGATTTAATCAAGGATTTTATTGGATGCCCGGTAGGGGTTCGGATGACGGATCGCAGTAGAGGCCGGACCGATTCTCGTTTATGGAATGCTGTCTACTTGTGGGGAAGGTTGAGGTGGGGTCACACCTTGGTCTTCCAAGAGGAGATGTTGCTGTGCCTAATGGTTTTGGGACGATGCCCGGTCATATCGGATGACTGCTAACCTTCGAGTGGTGCAGTGGCCTAGAGAGGTCGGGACTGCCACCCTTCGGGTCGTGCGGTGGCCGAAAGCGGTCGTAATCACTAGGCATAAAATTGGAACACGCTTGGATGCATTGCACATGAGAAATGGCAATATGTGTTCTGATTACGTGCCTTGGCTAATGTATTGTTCATAGAATGCTATAACTGACAATATGTGGGGCGTGTACATGTGCCAAGGCGAGGTAAAGATGCCTGTGATTTGTTGGGTGATCGATTTTGAGTTAAGTCACTTGAATTTGTTATAGATGAAGTAGAGCGAGAGTTGCTCGCTATTAATCTGCCATCGATGTTTAGTTGCATGTTTAGGGTATGCTCTAGGTAAATCAGAACCCTACATAAGGCTTAGGTTATTGACTTACTGAGATTTTATCTCATCCGTTGTTGTTAACCGATTTTCAAGACCATAAAATGGATGGTTGACATGTACAGTCCGAGACAGATCAAGGTGCCCTCGCGTAGAAAAGATAGGTTAACCAGACCCTAGTATCGTTTTGATGGTCTCGATAAGAAGTGCCCTGTAGCGAGGGCTTGTAAATATAAACTTCTTAGGGTTAACGTGTATATTAATAGAGCGTGTTTTAGTAATGAGTACAGTTCTGTTGTTTTCCTACTATCCCTATTGTTGTGATTGTCGGGTGTTTGTTATTTGTTTCCGCTTATGTTAATCAAAAGATAAAAAGAACTGGTCGACGACGCATTCTGGGATGTTGCATTCAAATGACCCAAGAAAAGTATCGGGATGGTTGCGCGCTTGAGGGTTGGGGCATAACATGGCAACACCTCCTAACCCCAAAGAACCCAAGAAATTTTGGGTACCAAAGAAAGCTTGAAACTTTTTTATCTATGCAGGTACCAAAAAGGAAAAGAAACAAATGGTACTAGATAGTGGTTGCTCTCGACAGATGACAGGTGATATAAATAAATTCTTTCAACTGATCAAAACTGATGGTGGGAGTGTCTCATTTGGTGGAAACAACAAAGGAAGGATCATTGGTAAAGGAACAATCAAGATAGGAAATCTTACAATTAATGGGGTCTCCCTCTTCTCTCTCATTTTTCTGTGATTTTTCTACCTCCGAACCTCTCCTCCCTCCTCTCTTCTCCTCCCTTTTTCTCCTTTGCTCTGGTGGAGCCTCGGTGGCTCAATTTCGGCTGAGGAAGCCACCAAGAGGCTCCCCTAATTCTTTGCTGCTTGTCCCTCTCTCTCTATACTCTCGGCTAAGCACATGAGCTACAGTGTAACTGTGCAGATTGGACTAGTGGAGAGAGGAAATATCTTCCTCCTCCACCGGCGACGATCATCTGCATCTCTCGGTTGAGCGCACTGTGCTCAGTCTCGCGTGGAGGGAGGAGAAGCCCGGAGTGGGCCGGGCTTCATGTGCGGGGAGAGAGGAAGAGAGAAATGAGGGGTCGAGCTGATTTTTTTGCAATTGTTTTTAAATTATATATTTATCCAAATTTAACAAATTTTGGTGCCTATGCTAATTTGGCATTTTTTCGTAGGGAAATTAGGTTAAATTAGAAACAAAGACTAGACCGCCAAAATTATGTGTCAACAATTGGCAGAAGTGCAATAGGTTTATGACTTTTTGGACAATTTTCCCGATTTAGATGCAGATCCTATTGTGATATTGCTGAGTCTTTCATTCAGATTAACTTCAGGGGTCACAGTTATCACTTTGTGGGTGAGGTCTTATAACTTGAAATATGGGACGAAATGTTTTCAGTGTACACGTTAGGATTAGTAAAACACTAGTACTACTCTTTTTTTCTTGTATACAGTAAAACCAACAACGTATTGTAGTCATTTATGTGATGTAGGATTATATTAAAATATCTACTATGACATTTTCATATGTATATACAGTGAAGTTTATTCAGCTTTACATAATTTTACTTATTAGATTACTTTTCCAAGTTAAATATATAACAATACAAAAACAATACAAAAAATATAATAACAGGCCTTGAAAATCTTCTTTTCTTTTTTAATCATTTTGGTACATTGAAAGTCTTAAACCTCATGTAAGTCGTAAATCTTTCATTTACTTTAATCCAGCCCTAAACTATTTTCAAATTCAATCAAGTTATTTTATGAACAATAAACAAAAGTACAATCATGGAACTCAAATGTTCTCTACATGGAATCTTTAAATTGCAGTTTTCAATATTATATTATGATAGAATCGAATTTTTCAACAAAGGTGTGAGACTTAAGTGAACAAATTTGATAGATTCAGAATTCAATTGCATTTCGTGTATAAGATTGAGGGGGAAAAGTACAAAAAAAGTCATAAACCTATTTCTTAGGTACCAATTAATTCCTAAACCCTTCAAATTGGATTAACTTAGTTCTAAACCTTTTTATATTGGTACTAATTATTCTATTTGGCCAATTTAGGTCGGAAGTTGCTGACGTGAACACTAACTGTCCTACGTGACATAGTAAGCACTGACGTGGGCATTTTAAAAAAAATTTAAAATAATGTTTGCAAAAAATTTTTTGTCTTTGTCTTTGTCTTTGTCTTTGTCTTTGTCTTTGTCTTTTTCTATTTTTCTTCTCTTTTCCTTCTTTTCTTTCCTTTCTCTTTTTACTTTTTTCCTTATCACGAAGGTCGCTGGCCACCGGCAAAAGCTAGGGTAGAGACGCCCTTGCCAGCCATAAGCGAGGCTAACCCTTACCAACTTTGGCGAGGCCGTGTGATGTCCTAAGCCATCACTTACTAACACAATTCCATTAATCCTTTAGTTTATAACACAAGTGGAAGACAATACATATCACATGACAATCTTAATTAGATTACACAATTCTGTAAAAAGTTTTAAAAATCATCACTCAACCTATTCAATCCCCCTTCTAGGTTGTATTGTTAGCCCCAACAAAAACGACTCTTTTTGGGTTAAGAAATAGGTTTTGTCACGATCGAAACCTAAATCCTACGTTTTCATCTTTTATGACCTACTGGCTAAAAATTAAGTGTCAACAGCTGCCCCTTAGATAAAATGATACCTGAATTTTTAGTCGATTGACTCAAGAAAGAAATAAATTGTAAAAGAAAGAAAAACGACATCTGATCTTGAGGACATACCTTTGAAGCTTACCTTTAGCCATTTGGAGCGTTGTATTGCATATCTCTCTCTTCATTCTTTTCTCTCTTCTTTTACCTTTAAACTCAATGTTCGAAAAGGAGAAAATGTTAAGAAAGAAAAACTAACTAAAGGTTACCTTTGTGAAAATTGGATAAAAGGAACTCCGAGATGTCACTCGAACACCTTCACGAGTTTTGGACGAAAGAAACTCCTAGGATGTCACTGAACACCCTCACAAAAAATGTTGGAAAATTTTGGCTTTGCCACTCGAACACCTGCACGCAAAAAATATTAACGACTCTGGCTTTGTCACTCAGACACCTGCACGGAAAAAAATGTTAACGACTCCAGCTTTGTCACTTGGACACCTGCACGGAAAAAATGAGAAAACACTTTGGGTAATACAAGACCCGCCGTGTGTTAGTTTTATCGAGGAAAAGCCAATTAAACATCACGATGCAATCACTTGGAGGGTGAATGCTCCGAAGCTACAAGTCACATGTGAGTTCAATGGACTATTGAAATCACTGCCATTTTGGTAACCCTACATAGTTCATTTGGAGGTGATATAAATCTAAAGCGGAAGTTATTGTTCTATGAAGATCCGTGAGTTGCGAATTGCTGACCTTGACCCCCAATCGAATTTGTGATTGGTAACCTCGGTATGAACGCGACCTGTTGACAAACCTGTGTCAACCAATCCACGCTATGACGCCACGAACAAGAGAATTCGCGATCTCGTTCGATAAGTTGAATTTCGATTGCCACAAAAAAGCCTTGATAAGATTTAGTTCTCAAGAGAACTCAAAGAAGAAAATTACTCTCTCAAAAATATATCCCCCCTCCTTAGAAATCTATAAGCAACCTTATATAGGGTGCTAACCCTAATTCTAACCCTACTAGGATTATAATTACAAAAATATCCTTAATTATTAAAAATTCATCCAAAAACGAAGAAAAGGCCTAAAGGTTCATCTAAACGACTCCAAATCGCTAAAAAAACATCATCAATCAGTACAAAAGTAATGAGTATTGATCAGCGGCCCGCTTCCAAGCATCCATCCAAATTTGAGCCAATTCGGAGTTCGTCAACTCTAAGCTCCTTCGGAATTCGCTGGACTAAGAGTAATCTTGTTGCGCCAAGGAGCTTTAGAATCTTGAAGTCTCGAATCTAGGTTGACTCCTTTCCAAATATCTTGAACCATGATGCCGATAGCTTGTTTGAATTCCTTCGCTCTCACTCGAGTAATCAGGCCTAGCGGATAGACCAACGAGTCCCTAGCACCTCATCCTTGATAGGGTTCGATGTCCACATCATTCCCTCCCCCGTGCAAAGGATTTGCCCTCAAATCAACATCTGCATAAAAAAAAGTCAAATAAAAAACATTGAAAGTAGCACTAATACCATACTCACCTGGAAGGTCAAGCTTGTACACATTACCGTTGACTCTTTCCAACACCATGAATGGTCCATCCCCTCACGGTAGCAATTTAGAACGTCGTTGTTTGGGAAAATGCTTTGTGCGCATATGAACCCAAACCCAATTGCCAGGCTCAAACACTATTTTGTTGCGCCCTTTGTTGGCTTGCTTTGCATACTGCTCTGTCTTATGCTCAATATTTAGCCACGTCTTCTCATGCAAAGTCTTCACAAATTCAGCTTTCTTAGCACTATCCAAATCCACTTGCTCATAACAGGCACGCTCCTATTATAAGCAAACTCAACATGCGGTAAACAATCTTCCCAAGACTTAATGTTCCTTGTAATGATAGCATGCAACAATGTCCCTAAAGTCCTGTTAACTACTTCAGTTTGACCATTAGTTTGTGGATGACAAGTAGTAGAGAATAAAAATTGTGTACCTAACTTCTTCCACAATGTCTTCCAAAAATAGTTAAGAAATTTAGTATCTCGATCAGAAACAATGGACCGAGGCGTGCCATGCAAACATACAACCTCACGAAAGAACAATTCAGCAACATGCGATGCATCATCAGATTTATGACATGGTATAAAATGAGCCATCTTTGAAAATCGATCAACAACCACAAAAATAGAATCCCTGCCATGCTTAGACCTAGGCAATCCTAACACAAAATCCATAGAGATGTCAACCCAATGATGTGTTGGAATAGGCAAAGGTGTATACAAACCATGTGGTTTAATCGTAGACTTAGCCTGCTTACATGTGATACATCTCTCACAAACTCGTGTGACATCTCGTTTCATGTGTGGCCAATAAAAATGTTCATGCAGCACTTCATAAGTCTTATTGATTCCAAAATGCCCCATTAAACCACCACTATGTCCCTCTCGTACTAACAACTCGCGCAAAGAGCATCTAGGCAAACACAACTTATTTTCACAAAAGAGATATCCATCATGCCTATAAAACCTTTCAAACACAGCATGCTCACAAGCTTCAAATACTCTTCCAAAATCATCGTCGTCAGTGTATAAACCTTTGATATGCTCAAAACCTAGACACTTTGCTCCTAGAGTAGTTAGAATTGCGTACCTTCGAGAAAGTGCATTGGCTACCACATTTTCCTTACCTTTTTTGTATTTGATTACATATGGAAAAGTCTCAATGAACTCCATCCATTTGGCATGTCTTTTGTTCAATTTTTGTTGCCCCCTCAAGTACTATAAGGTCTCGTGGTCGGTGTAGATCACAAACTCCTTTGGCCACAGGTAATGTTGCCAAGTCTCCAAAGCTCACACAAAAGCATACATCTCCTTATCGTAAGTCGGATAATTCAATGTCGCTCCACTTAACTTCTCATTGAAATACGCTATGGGACGTCCTCCCTGCATCAACACAGCTCCAATTCCTGTACCAGAAGCATCGCATTCTACCTCAAAAGTAGTACTGAAATTCAGTAAATATAACAAAGGAGCATTAGTCAACTTATCCTTTAACAGATTGAATGCTCTCTCTTGCTCTTCTCCCCATATGAAACCCACATGCTTCTTGATAACCTCGATTAAAGGTGCGGCGATAGTGCTGAAATATTTTACAAATCTACGATAGAAACTGGCTAAACCATGAAAGCTGCGCACCTCTCCTACTATCTTAGGTGTCGGCCATTCACGGATTGCTTTCACCTTTTCTTCATCAACCTGTATTCCATCAGCACCAACAACAAAGCCTAGAAATACTAATTTGTCAGTTACAAAACAGCACTTCTTTAGGTTAGCATATAATTGCTCAGCCCTTAAAACCTGCAAAGTCATCAAGGCTTCGACTATACATCAGGATATCATCAAAATAGACAACTACAAATCGACCAATAAAAGTACGCAAAACATGATTCATAAGTCGCATGAAAGTACTAGGTGCATTAGTTAAACCAAATGGCATGACTAACCACTCATACAATCCGTACTTGGTCTTAAATGCAGTTTTCCATTCATCCCCCTCTTTCATCCTAATCTGATGATAACCACTTTTCAGATCAATTTTAGTAAATATGCAAGCTCCATGCAATTCATCCAACATGTCATTTAGCCTAGGAATAGGATGTCGATACTTTACCGTTATGTTATTGATTGCTTGGCAATCAACACACATTCGCCAAGACCCATCCTTCTTTGACACCAACAAAACAGGTACAACACATGGGCTAAGAGACTCTCACATATCCTTGCTTTAGTAATTCGCTAACTTGCCGTTGAAGTTCCTTTGTCTCTTTAGGATTGCTCCGATATGCAGGTCGGTTAGGCAATGGTGTACTGGGAATTAAATCAATTTGATGCTCTATGCCTCGAATCGGTGGTAAACCTCTAGGTAACTCATCAAGAAAGACATCGTCAAATTCCTGCAACAAAGACACGACAGAACTTGGCAAATTCGGGTCAAGTTCGTTAGTAGTAAACAATGCCTCCTTGTACAAAAGTACAAGTATCAATCGGTCTAGAATCAAAGCTCTCCTCACTTCGCTCGATTTTGCATAAAAATTCTTTTCTCTCTCCTTTTCCCTCGGTTTTTACCACTCTACTATTTTCTTCCTCTCCTTTTATTTGCGTCTCAGAATTTCCACGCAAGCCCTCAGTTTTATCACTTTTTCTCTCTCTTAGCCTCACGTTGTAGTTTCAATTGAACTTCATACACCTCAGTAGGTGTCATTGGTACCAATGTGTAAGTCTTCTGATTCATTCACCAAGCATCTTATATGGAACAAGTTATCGCATTGCTGATGATGTTCCTCCTCCTTGACTTGAACACTAAGAGAACGCCTAACAACCATCAATTCACCCTTGACTGGCATCTCAACATCGCTACAATCATCCAATAGTGGCATGTCAACATCCTCTTCCTCCCTATCACTTTCAGATTGAACATCTCCAAGTTCAGTCATTATCATCACCCTCCTATTAGGGCATTGATTTGCCATATGACCCCTGCCTAAACACTTAAAACATTTAATTTCACGTGTTCTAGTGTTAGAGTTTTCAATTTTACCTGAAGCCGGATTCGAACCAACTTTGCCATCTTTCTCCTTCTCCTTTAAAGATTCGGCCTTGGTGTTGTTCCCCTTCCAAATCGGCTTCTCGTCTCTCTTCCAATTAGACTTCCAATTCGAGCTTGAACCTCCACCACTCTTGTAATTTCGATCCAACTTCAATTGCCGCTCAACTTTGATAGCTTTGTCCACTAATTCCTCCTATTCAACATAGTGTTACAGCTCTACCACCCTTGCTATATCTTGACTCAAACCACACAAAAATCGTGACATTGTGGCCTCACGGTCTTCCACCACATTAGCACGGATCATAGCAATCTCCATCTCTTTATAGTATTCTTCCACACTTCTATTGCCTTGTGTGAGATTTTGCAGCTTATGGAATAGGTCTCTGCAATTTTTACCTTTTTGAGCTCTGAATATCATTGGCAATCAAATACCATCTCCGTCCGTTTCTCCCATTCTAGATATGCATCAAGATCATTCTTTCCTTGGAAAAATGGAATTTTCATCTTGATATTGCCAAGTTCATCATCTTCTTGATGTCTAAATCCTTGGCGTCCGTTTCTCCTCTCAAACCCGCCATCTCGATCATCTTCGATATCAAACACATATGCATCATCAAATTGCCACTGCCATCTAGGTTGTGCCCTAGGCTCCTCTCACTGATTTTGTGGCCTCCCTCGTGGTGGCTCTGGGTCATCATCAAGTCTCGTCTAACATCTTGCAACTCGACTGCTAAGTGCTTCAATTTGTAAACTCAATTGCTGGATGCCTGCTAGAATCACATCACCCCTTGGATGAGTGCCATCCTCCCTTTGATTCACACTTTCCTAGCCTGAGCCTGACATTTTTTTTCTTTAAACCTGCAAGAAAACGTTAGAGATAAAAGAAATCTCACTAGACACTCCCTCACATTTTTTGCTCAAGGTGTTTGTCACTCCTCTCTTGTTTAACTCAATTTCGGCCTTTTTTTTTTCAATTAAACTCACACACTCTTGCCTTTGATCTCTCGTTTCCTTCTTGCAAGCTCTTTATCAGACTTGAATCCAGTCTCACAAGCCCTTCACAACAATCGATAAACCACCACGCAAGATCAAATTCAGCAATATACCGCTCAACTCAGCAATTCAGCAATTTTTTTTTTGCTAGATTCGAATTCAGATTTAATTTATGACAATAATTTTTTTTTATTCGATCCAACTATCAATGATAAAACGAGTCATCCTCTTGAATTTTTTTTTTGTTTATTTTTTTTAACGAACTCAATTACAATAAGAAAACAACTAGGACTGAAAACCCTAAATCAAATTGAAATCACAGCATGAACAAAATCAGAACCCTAGATTGATGAATGAAAAGCAGTAAAAAAGAAAAAGGATAACTAGACCTTGTACAACCTGGAACCTCGCTCTGATACCAGATGATATAAATCTAAAGCGGAAGTTATCATTCTACGAAGATCCGTGAGTTGCGAATTGCTGACCTCGACCCCCAATCGAACCTGTGATTGGTAACCTCGGTGTGAACGCGACCTATTGACGAACCTGTATCAACCAATCCACGCTATGACGCCACGAACAAGAGAATTCGCAATCTTATTCAATAAGTTGAATTTCGATCACCACAAAAAAGCCTTGATAAGATCTAGTCCTCAAGAGAACTCGAAGAAGAAAATTACTCTCTCAAAAATATATCCCCCCTCCTTAGAAACCTATAAACAACCTTATATAGGGTGCTAACCCTAATTCTAACCCTACTAGGATTAAAATTACAAAAATATCCTTAATTAATAAAAATTAGTCCAAAAACGAAAAAAAGGCCTAAAGGTTCATCTAAACGACTCCAAATCGCTAAAAATCGTCATCAATCACTACTAAAGTAATGAGTATTGATCAGCGGCCCGCTTCCAAGCGTCCATCCAAATTTGAGCCAATTCGGAGTTCATCAACTCTAAGCTCCTTCGGAATTTGCTGGACCAAGAGTAATCATGTTGCGCCAAGGAGCTTCAGAATCTTCAAGTCTCGAATCCAGGTTGTCTCCATTCCAAATATCTTGAACCATGATGCCGACAACTTGTTTGAATTCCTTCACTCTCGCTCGAGTGATCGGGCCTAGCGGATAGACCAACAGGTCCCTAGCACCTCCTCCTCGATAGGGTTTGATGTCCACATCAGGAGGGTGAAAGATTCAAAGCTACAAATGTACGTACTCTCCAAAAGACCATTCTACAGTTTTAAATTCACCATTTTTGAAAGAAGTCAGCTTGAAACAACATACAATCACTAGGAGGGTGATGCGCTCCTAAGCTATAACTTGAATGGGTTCAAAAAGACTGTTGGGAATCATTGTATCTAAAGCTACAAGCCGCAATCACTATGGCTATGAACTTCTAATGTGCTAGGATACCATTTTAAAGTTCTTTTGACAAAAAGGGGAATTCCATGATTGCTTTATGGCAAATTAGAGGGAATTTTAGGAAAAATCCACTGAGGATTGTTTTAAACAAAAGGGATTCCTAGATGACACGAGGGAAATCTAAGGAATTTTTGGGAACTTTAAAAAATGCAATAAGACTTTCAAATGTCATTCAATGCAATGATAATTCAATTTTTTGGTAAATGTCATTTATCATCTAGACTTCCTATGAAAGGATGATTCTAAAATGACGTTGATTAAACTCCAAGATTTATGTTAAGCATGCCAAATTGGTAATCCTTAATCAAAAGGGTCTTCTTACCATGGCTATCAAAAAGGCTTTTTGATCTCATCCATTAATGTGAGATATCAACTCCACTTGGGAAAAAATTCTCACATAACCTTTATCAAAGGCTATTGGGAATATTCGCAACTAATACAATTTGGTTCGAAAGGGCTTTTGAAAGCACCATAATGCTGGTTTAGTATTGGGCTTACATAAAGGGTGTGCACTTTGAGGCCAAGAAAGAGATTTCGTATTGATTCTAACTTCAACGGGTTTTACAAGTCAAGAACCTTGACGATTAGAAAAAGATGATTACCTCCACTACTTTTAGTGGTAGCTTCTAATATAAGATTTTCATATTCACTCAAACCATCCCAATTGGAAGAGACTTCGAAAATGGGTTGTAATGTCGGCTTGGTGAAAAGGCTTAAAAAGGTTTATAATGTGTATTTGAAAAGAGGGTTTTATATCTGTGACTTCGGAAATGGGTTGTAATGTCGGCTTGGTGAAAAGGCCCAAAAAGGTTTACAATGTGTATTTGAAGAGAGGGTTTTGTATATGGGAAGTTGGTGATTATCTTGGCATCATTACCAATCTTTCCAACTCTTCCACAACCTTTCGACTCTTAGGTATTCAATTTCACCTCGAGAGTCCATCTAATAACTTTGACTTTGATTTGCAACTTATTTGAGCTTTACCCTTTGGATAACAACTTTTGAGATTTGATTCAACACTTTTCTTTTGATCGATTTTTTTTCTTTCTTTTGGACTTGTGGGCTTGCCGTATTTTGCACCATTTTGGCTTTTTCTTTTGCTTTTGCTTCTTTTCCTTTTCTTTTTGAGTTCCTGAGACTCTCGAAAAATTATAATGCACACATATCCACAACCTTTCCTTAACTATTGGTAGATAATGTGCCTTGCCCCAGTGTAGGGAGATAATCACCACCTGGGTTTTGAAATGAATGATTGTAGGCTCAACTTGGCTTATCAAAAGATAATAGAGTTTGGATTATTGAAATGAATGCTCTTCCTTGTTTTGGGATGTTTTGAGCTTCAAAGAAAACTCACACAAAGTTATCACAAAAAGGTTAATGCAAGTTGAGGCAATTAACTCTTTCTAGATCTTATTTGCCAAATTTTCAACTAAACTCCTATCATGCCCCATTGTGGGGTGGTTCTTGACAAGGTTGTTTTAAAAGAATCTCCTTATATTTGCTCAAAATGGCTAACAAAGGATATTTTCGTGTTTCGGGTAAAGAAATGAACTGCCTTTCATCTTTTTGACCTATGTATTTGATGCGAATAAACCTCAAATCCTTTGACATGGTTTATCTCTATCACTCAACTCTCAAAGTGTTTAAAGGGACGTGTTTGGGTTTTGCTTGCCTTTCGTCATCTCAAAGTACCTATTTGGCATGCTCAACAGTCCACTTTTGTTTTCTCAAATAATTTGTTTAGAATGATTCTACATAGGGATTTTAAATGGTGAATGCATGAACCAATGCATGAACAATCATTGATGAATGTCATTCAAAAGATTGAAACAAAGTTTCGAGTCTTGATCTTTAACAATTTTGACAAATTGATGAGATTTTCAATCATCCTATTTGTGATTACCCTAAGGATTTTCACACATCGGGAAAGGAATATTTACTTAGCTCGCATTGGCTTGGCAAGTTCGCTTGAGCTCACATTCCACCTATTGAAAATAATGGAACATCAGTAGCATTATTTGGAGGAAAGGACAAATTCTGATCTTTCATTCTTCAAATGATTCCTTGTTTCTTTTGCAATTCCTTGCTAAGGTCATGCAAGAATAAATAAATATATGCATGATATGCATGATACATGAGTGTCCTAGAGTGACTCGAACTTGCATGAGAAAATGGCTCGAAGGTCTTCCATTTATGGAAAATATTTCTTGACAGAATTTGCATTTACAGGTTTTGGCAACTATTGGCCATCCATTTCTATGAGAATTAAAGCTCCACCGGGTAAAACCTTCTTAACGACATAAGGGCCCTCATAATTCGGTGCAAACTTCCCTCAAGGATCGGGAAGGAATGATAATATTTTTCTCAAGACAAGGACATTGAATTCGAAACTTCTTGGTTGAACCTTACGATTAAATGACTTAGCCACATGCTTTTGATAGCTTTGTCCATGACATAATCCTTTCAATCTCTTTTCTTCAATCATATTCAATTGTTTATCTTTGGCGAATCCATTCTGCTTTGGAAAGTTTAACTTGGGAAAGGTTTAACTTAAATCCACTCTTATATACTAGAGCGTAAGGTGTTGCCCTAGTTGAAGTACGGATCAAGGTTTGATACGCCATCAATGCGTATGGCAACTGCTTATGCCAATCTCGATGATTTTCTGCCATTTTGGACAAAATCTTCTTGATATTCTTGTTTGTCGCTTCCACAGCTCATTCATTTGTAGGCGGTATGGGGAGGAATTCAAATGATGAATCCGAAACTCAGATAATATCTCATCAACAATCTTGTTGTTTAAATTAGATCCATTGTCGGTGATTATTTCCTCTCAAACTCCGTAACGAGCAATGATATCATGATGAACAAATTTGGCCAAATTCTTTGCAGTGATGTTGGCATAGGAATTAGCTTCAATCCATTTGGTGAAGTAATCAATAGCCACAAGAATAAACAGATGTCCATTTAATGCCTTTGGATTGATCGGTCCAATTATATCGATGCCCCACATGGAAAAAGGCTATGCCTCGGTCATTTGATGAAGTTCATTCAGAGGCGCATTGATTTTATTGCCATAGACTTGACATTGATGACAACAATGCACATGTTGTATGCAATCGGACTCCATGGTCATCCAGTAATAACCAAGTCTCATAATCTTTCTTGACAAGAGATAGTCGTTCATGTGTGGCCCACACTCTTCTTCATGTATTTCTTTCATGATTTGATTAGCTTCCTTAGTGTTTACGCACTTTAACAAGATTGCATTAAGGATCTTTTGTATAACGCATCTCCACTCAAGAAGAACTTTGATGCTAACTTCATTAAGTATTTTTAGTCAATAGCTTCACTCCATTGGGGAAACTCGCGTTTCACGCTTGATATCCTCAAGATCTTCTTCATTATCAAAATCGGAGGAATTTTCCTCTTGCAAATCCGAGCCACAAATGTATCTAGAATGCATGTTACGATTATGCTTGAGACATAATGAAAATGGTTAGTATGTTCATATGAAATGCATGATACATGATGCATGTGTTTTTTTAATTATTTTTGAACTATATATTTGAAAAGGTAAAAGAAAAGAAATGAAAATGGGATCTAGTCTTCATATCATCGGACGTCCTAGCTCATTAAATTGGTTTGACAAAACTAGGAAGCGTGTGGAAGCCTAGGCCTCAGGGTATGTATAGGTTTTTGTCATTGGACTGGTTTGGTATACTTCCACACGTTCTTAATAAAACGTATATACTTTTATTGAAATGAATAAACCGTTTTATAAAAGAAATCCCCTTGAACCCACGGTTCAAAATCCAAGGGGGAAAATAAATGAAACTCAACATCTTACTTACAATGCAAGTGAATCAATGAAACAAATGAAACTAATAACATGTCCTATGTAGGGGAAAAACAAATGCAATGCTTAAGAAAGAGTGAGAGGCATCCCTACTCAAGAACTTCAGGATTATCCTCAAATAATCCCACTTCGGAGATAATAAGATTCACAATATCCTTAACAAATAGCTTGGAAGGAACCTCGGTAATATCTTCTTCTTGAAGCATCTTCGAAGGTCCAGGAAATATTTTCTTTGAGGTATTTCGAGTAAACCTCTGCCTCCATGGTTACCTCAGCCACCTCAGCCTCCACGATAACCTCAGCCTCCATGGTTCCCTCGTCCACCATAGCTACCTCAGTCATACCGACGTCCATGGTTGCTTTGGTTACTTTCATCATTTTGTTCTTTGGCATAACCTAAACCCCTTCCTCTATTCCCCTTATAGGCTTCAATCGAGGTTAGAATGCATTGGCCATTTGATTCCCAATCCCATTCTGAGAATGAATTCGTTCTTAAGTAAGACTTTCCCCGTCATGATAGAAGTTTTAGTTATTTCGAGTGTCCACATAATTGTACCAACTAGCACATGTATCATTGAAACCAACTCGAACAAATGATAGCTCGATTCTTCTTTTAATTCGGGTTCCACATAAGGGATAGCGGTGTCTTGATATACTTTGAAATACGTCTCTCCATGAATGGTGATTATCTTTCCATTTACTACGAACTTTACCTTTTGGTGAAGACTTGAAGGAACGGCTCCAGCAATGTGAATCCAAGGCCTCCCTAGTAGAAAATTGAAGGTAGTTGGAATATTGAGGACTTGGATTATGACGGCGAAAGCGACAGGGCTGATAAGGAGTTCAAGTTCAATTTCTCCAAGAACATCTTTCTGCATACCATCGAAAGCTCGAATGGTTATCTTAGCGGTTTGGATCTTTTCAAGATTATTCCTCAAACGATAAAGAGTAGCCAATGGGCATATATTGAGTGCGGATCCATTATCCACAAGCACCGTTGACACCATCTTTTCACGGCATTTCACTAATATGTACGATGCTTTATTATGAGTCTGACCATTGTCGGGAAAGTCTTCGTCAATGAACGAATTTTGATCTTTAAGTAGGATTAACTTAACAAAGTCTTCTAATTGGCCATCTTCAATATTTTCAGGCACATGTACTTCATTGAGAACTTTGAGCAAAGCATTCTTGTGTTTCTCAAAAGTCTTGAATAACTCCAACAAGGAGATTTGAGCGGGTAACTTCCTTAATTGATCAATGACTTCGAATTCACTTGTTTTTATCACCGATAAGACTTGTCTTGCATCCTCCTCCGTGACACCCTTCTTTTCAACTCAAAAGTTAGCTGCATAACAACGACCGGAATGGGTAAGGGCATCCACACTATCCGTTTCCCTTCCCGTTTGATAATTCCCTGGTATAGTTTGGGAATAAAAAATAATCTCCACTTTTTCTCCATAAGGAGATAGTTCGATCACAATTGGTGAAAAAGTCATCTTTAGGAATCTCAAGAGACTCGAAATCATTGGACAAGTCAATAACGATGGGCTCGATCCCATTGCTTTCCATTTCGAACGGATAATCATCATTGGAGAGATCTATCTTAATAGGTATAATCGTAGCCATCATTCCATCTTCTTGTGTGACGAAATTGGTACCATCCATGCCTCCCCATCCATCGGGGAGAATGTCTTTTGAGTCCACGAAATAGCTTGGAGGAGGAGAACACTTGACATAAAAATCATATCTCCTGCTATATTGCCTCAAGGTATCAACTACTTCACCATTTTCATAGACTGGCTTCACAAACTCATAATCTGCACGAGCCATTTAAGCATGTGCCTCGGAATCACTATCATCTTCACTTTCCTCCATAGACGGGAATTCAATTTCTTTGGGGACAATAACATCAACAACGGCTTTCACATCTTCAATTTCCTCAACTTGAGGTTTTCTTTCTCCAATTGGAGGCTCGATGAATTCTCACAAGAGAAATCCTCAGAAGACATATCTATCTCGGCAGTCAACATCATAACATCCGACTTTTCGTTTCCAACACGTCAAATAATCCCCATATCAACCATCGTTGCAATACACTTGATCTTCTCATCTCTCGAAATGTCATCTCCTTTTTCATAATGACTAGCCAAAGTCAAAAGCTTATACATCTTCGCCACATCTACTTCAAAAGTCCATTTGTCTTTATTTTCTCCTTCTTGAATCATATTCACGGTCTCAACATGATTAGGCAATGGATTTGCCCACACGTTTGGAGCATTCTTAAAAGAAAGAATCCCCTTATCGCGAAGGCTTTGCACTTTTATCTTCAACACAAGACAATTGTCAATATCATGTCCTTTCTCTCCCATGTGATTTTCACATGATTTGGAAACATCAAACCCGACGAACCTTGGGGGATTATCACGTGGCACTTCTTTAGCAACCATTCTTCTTTGAAGCAACATTGGTAGCAACTTAGATAGTCTTTGGTAAAGGCGTAGAATGCCTCGGTAGAAATTTTCTTCTTGATCCATAAGCTTGAGAAGTACCTCCGGTTGATGCAACAGACTTTGATGGAGGATTGAAGTAAGGCTTCGAATTAATCGGAGTTTGAACAAATGCTACCTCAGAAACGAGCTCCTTATCATTCTTCGTAGAGAATATTTTTGGGTTTCCCTTGGGTACACGGCCATCATGAAAAGCCCATTCAACGGTTTCCCCCACTTCCACGAGGTGAGAAAAAGAGATACAACTTGTGGTGTATACTTTTTCAAAGTACTCATGCGGTAATGTCTTGATGAATAGCTTCATGGTTTCTTTTTCATCAAGAGGCAGTTTGGCTTGGGAAGCCATTGTCCTCCACCTTTGGGCAAATGCTTGGAAAGCTTCGTTTCTTTGTTTTACCACACAAATGAGTTCTTCACAGGTTGGAGCAATTTCAGAGTTGAACTTATATTGTTAAAGAAATTCATTTGCTAGATCATCCCAATCTCAAAGTTTCTTGATATCAAGAGAGATAAACCAAGACAAAGGTACATTGTCCAAACAATCTTGGAATGTATTGATAAGGAGTGGCACGTTATTCGAGTATCGCACCATTTTTCACAAGTAGTAAATCAAGTGAGTTTTTGGACACCCGGTCCCAGTGTACTTTCTTACAAACTCCGGCTTCTTGAATGATTCTGGAACCTTTATTTTCGAATAAGGAGCGACCTTGTCAACACCTTGGAGTTCCTTTATATCCATGGAACATAGAAATTTGCTTCTCGAGACAAGCTAACCGTTTTGCACTATCTTCATCAAGCTTCATTACGGGTTCTTTCGCTGAATTTGCCTCAAGATCAAATACAAGAGGAGGCATTAGAGGAGTTTCAACATTGGCTACTTTCTCGGGTATTTCAACAACCGGTGGCTCCACGGGTGGATTGGGAACCACGTTCTCGATATTAGTCGGTGCGGGAGTCTCACTCATTTTCCTGAGCATCTCCGTCATCATGGCATTAAGGTTTGCCATTTGGGTTTCCAAACTCGCCAAACGGGTATTAGTAGCTTCATTCTCCATCCTTGTTTGGGATCGCATCTTTATGCGAGATATAGTCTCCGTTGTTTTAACACCTTCATAATAAAAATGACAAAAGAAACAAAGTTAGTATTTGAAATTGGAATGACAAGAAAATATAAAACCTTTCAATTTTATATTTTCTTATGATGAAATAGAGTTAAGAGAGGTTATATAAGCCCAATCTTATATAATCCATCTCTTATTAAAATTTCTTCTAAAGAAATTATACAATTGAAAGGAAAATGTGATTTTTTTTATTAAAATGCCCCCTTTAAAATTCCATTCAAGGTTGAAGAAGATTACAATATTGAACTCATAGGAAATTTCTATACAATCACTAATGGAAAAGGAAAATCCTATTACATCCATTGCTAAGATTGCATGAAAGTAGATACCTATACATCAACTAGAAAAAGCTTAAAATGGAATTTAGAATAGTAGCCATAATGAGACTCCACGGCTTCGAACAAAGATGCTTGTTTTCTTGGGTCAAGCCCTCAACACGTGCCAAGGCTTCATCCATTTCCCTTATAACCTTCTGCAATTGAGTTTCTTTGGGAGTGGGATTCAAGTCGATATAAGGAAGGACGATCATGAGTTCCGGTTCAATGACATGAAAAATATATTCTTAGGAAGCACGGTGTTCCTTCATTACTCCATCTAATTTGTTAACCCAATTCAACTCACGAGGTTGGTAAAAGTAAAGGATCTCAATCATGTGCTTGACTTGATTCTCTAACTCTTCAACTTGGTCTTTCTTTACGACTTCCTAGTGAAAGTCAAAATGGTATGACCCCAACTCTAATGGAGGAGGAATTTCTTGAAGGATTCAGAATTGACGAGTAACCCTTAATGGATAGTAAGAAGTGGACCCGGTATATCCTAAAAGAGGAATATGATGGTTAAGGCGAGCACTTGGATATCTAACCCAAGGAGATTTCCATGAGAGTTGATTATGAGTGATGTTTTTCAAAGAAATATACCAATCTTTGAATGATCGAGATTGAATGACTTTTTGGACATTTTGGAATTTGAGAAGTGGATTAGAATCTTTGCTAATCTCAAAAATGCGCATGTAAGTACCATATTCTTTGATGTGAGAGAGGAACCAAGTTTGAAGAATACCTATTGGTGCTCTAAGGACCCCATAATCTTTTTCTTTGAATCGGTCTAAAGAAAGGAACCTCTCAGCTAAGAGCATGTTAAGGAAACCCTTAAGACTTAAGATTTTTGTGACAATGTGGGCAACATAAGGATCCAAGGTTTTTTGTGTGTATGGAAATAAGATGAACCCAAAAAATGCTAGGAGAAAAATCTTTGCATCTTGAGAGTTGAAACTTGGAGGTATCTCACAAAAATTTTGTGTGGGATATGACAATGGAAGACTGTTGGAATTTCCTTTGAGAACCCTTCTAATCTCAGAAATTTCAATTTTTAGGAATTGACTCAAAATAGGGACAGAATCAACATCTAAAATAGGTTTAACTAAATCAAATGAGGGTACATGTCCGGTTATGATCTCTAATTCCTCCAAAGTTGGGGTTAACTCATTTTTCCCAAACACAAATGTTGATGTTTTGGATTCCAAAAAATGTGCTAATACTTTGACCAAAGAGACTTGTGGCTCAACATAGAGAAGTTGGATAAGGTACCCAACCTTATTCTCTACATATTCCTTCTTGCTTGTGTCTAAGGCATTCCACATGTCTTATAATGCCTTGAAAGGGATCGGGATGATCCGAAGTTCGGAATCCCCATTATGCCTAAACCTAGGGGCATTTTAACCAATTACCCTATGTTTATTGCATAAAGTGAAGAACTTGTGTGATATCCCTAATTTTTTACCAATGTACTAAAATTGAATTCGATGGATTTTAGCCACAAATTCTAATCTAATGAAGAGTATTGAGCGTTACGTAATCGAGATATTAAAGCTTATCGGTAAATCCTAAATTTTCGGATAAGTGATGGTAAGTCGAAAATTGAGAACCAAAAGAGACATTACGAACTTGGCATGAACCAATGGGCCTATTTCCTATGAAATTCGGCTACCAAGAGGCCCTATAAGAGGAAATTATTGTTTTGTCCTCAAAAGCCCATTTTTTACCCAAATAAAGAGCCTTTGGGATATCAAGCCCATTAAGCCTTTTAAATTCAAGCCTAAGCCCATATGAATAGTGCCAAGCCCACGTGAATAGTCTAAGCCCATATGAATAGTGCCAAGAGGGAAAATTACCAAAATACCCCTTCTAGAAACTTGGATTTTAAGGGACAAAAATTTATAGGCAAGAGATAAGCTTCATTTAATGTTGGCCAAGAAGTCTTCTTCTCTTTTCCCCCCCTAAATAGCCACCCACTCCTCCTCCTCTCTCTCTCTCTCTCTTCTTTATTTCCTTCAATTATTGGTCTTAAGTTGTCTTGGATTTCAAAGCTCATTTTGATAATATTTGGAGTAGCATTTATGAGTTGCAATAATGCAAACATGGTGGAGAAGTTAGACCTTAGAAGACTTGGCCATTATCCTCTCTCTTTCTCATTCTCACTTTCATTCCCTCCCTCTGTTTCCCTCTTTTTTGGCCACTATCACTACCGCCATTCATCACCAAGCCGAGCTTGAGCTGCGTCCTTGCCACCGTGGAGCCGCTCCGCCTTGCCATCCAAGCCGAGCCGAGCCCGTGCCAAATCGCCATCCGCACGCCGTGCCACTACTGCCAAGCCATGCCGGACCAAACCATCGAGCTAGTCGTGCCATATCGAGTCCAAGCCACGCCCGTGTCGTGCCATTGTTCATCGTGCCTAGCCTTGCCGCGCCTTTGCCGATTGTCGCCGTTGCCGCCGCTAAACGAGTGAGTTAACTCCCTAATTCTTGGTTAGGTTGTTAATTGTGCTTAGGATTAATTATTGGTGGATTAGTTGATAAGTTATCTTAATAGGTGATAAGTGATGGTAATAGGTTATCAAGAAAAATGATAAGTGGAAGTGATAACCTATCAAGGAAAGGTGATAAGCTATCAGCATTTTGGATGATAAGCTATCACCAAAGGGGTGATAAGCTATTGAGGATTAGATGATAAGCTATCATGGTTAGTTGATAAGTCATTGATTAATGTGTTTTGTGCTTGTGATATATGGTAGTTCTATGCATGCTTTTGTGTTGTTTGAAGGGTAGATTACCTTAGAAAGATGATTGCCTCTTGGACTATGGTTTTCTAGTTGAAAAGAATGCATTTTTGGCATATAAATTATGATTCATGAGGTGTCGTGTTTAGATACCAAGTTTTAGGTGTTGGAATAATCTAAGAGGCTTGAAAAATAAAGCACGTAAAGTTTGACGGGATAAGCATGTCTGTGTGATCACATGTGATTATTTTATTGTATTTTTACATGTTTGACGCATGAGTACGTATCATGGTTGCAATCGTTAAAAGAATGAAGAAATGATATTTGTATGCATGATTGGTGTGCCCGTGTGATCACAAAGTGTACGAACCCTCAATGGTGATTGGAGACGATGCCAGATTTTATCGACGATATTATCGGATGCCCGGCGGGGGTTCAGATGATGGATCACAGTAGAGGCCAGACCAATTCTTCTTATGGAATGACGTCTGCCTACGGGGGAGTTCGAGAAGGGACCGCACCTCGATCTTCCAGGAAGAGATGTTGCCTTGCCCAATAGGGCGGGACGATGCCTGATCATGCTGGAAGACTGCCAACCTTTAGGTTGTACCGTGCTCGAGAGAGGGCATAATCACTAGGCATAAAATTAAAATCCGCTCGGATGCATTGCACATGAAAATGGTGATATGTGTTATGATTATGTGTCTTGTCTGATTGTATTATTTATAGAATGCTATAACTGATATCATGTAGGGAATATGCCAAGCCGAGGTAAGAATGCCTGTGATTTTTTGTTTGATCGGAATTGAGTTGCGCGAACTTGATATAGATGAAGTAGAGCGAGAATTGCTCACTATTGATCTGTCATCGATAATAAGTCACATGTTTAGGGTATGCTCTAGGCAAATCAGCACCCTATACGAGGTTTAGGTTGTTAACTTATTAAGATTTTATCTCACTCATTGTTGTTAACCGCTTTTCAGACCTGTGGTATGGATATACGTTCAATGCGATTCGGGGTTCCTACGGACCAAAGCCTCGTGATAACGCCGCACCCGGTCCCTGGTGTAGACTACAATTATGAGCTTCACATTACAACGGTATGGATCGAAGAAGGGTTAAGGCACCTGATACCTCACCATTTCAGAGCGTGGTTCGTTCGCCACGATGATGCCCTCTTTGGTCTTTTGAGGGATTTTGATGGACCTGGCGGAGGTGGAGGTTCGGGCGAAGAATTTTGGAATCCTATGGACATAGAGGTTCCTGACGGCGCTGTTGAAGATCCGGATGCAGAGAGCGATCTCGAGCCTCCTCTCGAGTACTACCTCTAGGGCGGGCTTGGAGGATTGACTTTTTGGTGTAACCTCATAGTAGCAGAGATAAGTTAACCTTGAACCTGGTATCTTTTTGTTGGTCTTTGTATGAAGTAGCCCGAAAGCGAGGGCTTGTACATATAGACTTCCTAGGGTTAACATCTACATAAATAAAGTGTGTGCTTTGCTAATGATGGTAGTTCTGTTGTTTTTCCTACTATCCCTATTGTCGTGATTATTCGAGTGTTTGTTAATCGTTTCTGCTTGCGTTAATCAAAAGATAAAATGAACAGGTCGATGACGCGTCCTAGGATGTCGCATTCAAATGACCCAAGAGAAGTGATAGGGATCGTCACACGCTCAAGGGCCGGGGAGTGACAACTTGACAAGTAAAGTAAGGAAAGAAAGTAAGCTTGGAATGATACACTTACACACCATTTAAAAGGAAAATGCCAATCACATAGACACGTCGCATGCAAGATGTGAGGCTTCACTAATTGGTGGGATTCTTAAGGTTTAAAGGCTCCCATTAAATTGAAGCGAAAGAGTTTTCTCATTCGCACCGCGGACAAATGGTACTCTTAATTTTCAATTTGGAATGGGCGGAAATGAAAGTGGATCACCATGGGTCTTTCCTCACATGGGTTCCTCCTTTCAAGACCTCCTAGTTGCTTCCCTAAATGCAATTTGGGTTTTTCTCACGGGTTGTATGTGCTTTGTGTTGTGCTAAAGCTTGTAGCATTTTAAAAGTAAGTGTGCAAACAACACTTCAAGATAACCCATATACATTCCATACATCCAATCACCACCTACAAAATAAGGAGTTTACAAGCACTAGCATTATAACTCCTCCCTTCAAAAACATTTCACACGTGGTTAGGGACTTACCTTGTGTCTTCTTCGATGCACCTTTTGGGAAAGGCGTTAGAAAATCAGTCAACCAATTCGTTACAGCTTTAGTCCACTTAGGTTCATAACCTAGTCCCCAGTGGAGTTGCCAAGCTGTCACGACCTGTCATTCTCCTTTTCGAGGGGAAACAGACAAGTTTTGAGATGTTTGCCCAAAGATGCGAACTTGGATTAAGTTCGACTATCTAGGGGCCAAGGCGCTCCCAAGCCTCACATCTCACATGGCACGAGGGACTCTTGATTATTATTATTTTTATCCCAAGTTTGTTTTATCTAGAAGTCACCACTAACTGTTTTTGGTGGGTAGGTTAGATACACAATCGAGATAGGGGAGAACTATTTCGATCCTGCGGAACCAAAGATTCTAGATTCGGGGACTAGTTTACGCTAATATTGCTATTAATGCTCTTTCGGTTACCCAAATCAATTGGTTGATTCCTAACAATGATCACATAATTCTGATCGGGTTTTAATGGAGTTTATGTACCATTCTAGGTGTCCATGCATCTTGTATTTGTTCTTTTCAATTTAAGTTCTAAACTAGGCCTAATCCTATAAAAGAAATTAACAATCAAAGTAAAGCGGTAAGTAAACACGCAAGGTATTGAAATGACAAACTATTCTAAATGCAGAAAATTGAAGACCCGCAACTCATCGGGTATTATTTCAAATCAAGCCGGATTGGACATTGGCATTTAATCACCTTTGAAATGAAAATATCGCCTCGCAATGGACTGCCTTTGTTGGAAAGAAGACATCTCGCAATGGACCATCTAAGTTGAAAAGGGAGGTCTCGCAATGGACCACCTTTGTTGGAAAGAAGACATCTCGCAATGGACCATCTAAGTTGAAAAGGGAGGTCTCGCAATGGACCACCTATGTTGGAAAGGGGACGTCTTGCAATGGACCGCCTCATTGGGGGTGTCGGTTTTCAACTCAAAGTATACTATCTTAACATTCATCTAATGCAATCAATTTTCACTTGAGTTTAATCAAGATGGCCTAGGGATCGGCCTTTACTTTACATGCATTCAAATCCCATTCCCCAATGACTAATGTTGGTTAATTGTGATTAATAAAGATTAACTCCTAATTGCCACGACAATTAGTGAATTAATATCATTAATTCCTAATTAGGATTATGTGATTTCCCTATCCTATCCCTCGAGTCATGCATCGCCCTAACATTCATCTATCATGGACATGCATTTGGAGTAAGCTAATCATGCATTCAGGTCAATTAAGACCTTAATTATCACACAATCAAACAATTGAGTGGGCCTTGAAGAAAGGATCACTTATCCATTTTTTCGGATTTTATGCCTCAGATTTGGGTTGCAGGAATAAATTTGAAAAACATATCTAATGGTACTCAAATTTGATGATTCTGGTGTCATTAGAAATTTTTAAATGTCTACTGCAATTTTTATGAAGAATATTTTGCCCAATTTTAACCCAAAAGACCCGATTATGTTGATTTAAGATTTGAGGTCAGATTCTGATTCGGATCTGACCCATTTTGGGAGTAAATTTGGTACAAATAGTAAACTTAGTCAAAAAAACGTTCAATGTTTTTGTACAGCTGTATAACTTCGTGTTAAACAAACATCATGTTTTGAGTTTTAGCAAATGAGCCCTCAATTTTTCCCATTAATTCAGTTTTTCCCGATGACTTTTCTGAAAAAGGTTTTATAGGCCAGCACCGACCTTATCTGTATTTTGATTTTTGTAAAATTACTAAAACTTACAATTAAGCCCTGAAACTCTCTAGTCTACTAATTAAGACCATGATGAACAAATTATTAGTTTTAAGTTTTTTCAAAAAAGTTCATATACTATGTGATATTTGCATTTCCATCCCTGTCATTTCCTGAGTTCCAAATTGACTCGATGAACAGTGAAACACTGTGCAATTTCGTCCTAATCACGTGGTTGAATTTTGATTTAAAAATTTCATATGTTGTAGATCTGGATGTTAGGAACGAATTTAGTGAAGGAATTTTTCTCAAAATCTCAACAAAGAAATCAGAAAAAATAACAAACCGAGCAAAGGTCAGCTCTCACCGGAGTAGAACAAAGTAGAACAGCACAGAAGCAGCAAGAACAGAATGCGAGCAAACATGATTCACTACTGTGAATTCACGGAAAAGCATGAATGACTAACGAAACGATGTTCATTTTGGACGCACAGGTAGTTGATTTAAAGCTTAGGATGTCCTCTACAAGTTTGTAGTTTTCCTCAAACAAAGTTGTTTATTACTATCTCATTTCAAGTCCTAAAGCCAACTGGCTCTATACATGCGAAAATTGCAGAACAAGTTCAAACATTCATCAATCAAACCATAATCAAAACATGTCATCTCAGCATTACAATAGGCTTATTCTAAGCTAAATACAACCTATTTTCACATATCTAAAAGCTAGATTCATATCTCAAGTATTGGACTATGATCAACAAGCTTTGACTCTTCCACAAAATCTAGTTCGAACTAAAGTTTTGAAGCGACATACCTTAGTTGATCACCAACTGATGCTCAATCGAGCTAGCTCAGCCTTCAAGTAAACTTATAGAAGCACCGAGGATAGCTCACCAGATTTGAAATGGACGATCAACGATAGTTAGCAAAAATTGAACCGGTTGAGCTAACTTGAAGACTAGGGAGAAGTTGAAAAAATCAAGAGGATCCGGTTGCTATTTGTTCAAGCTCTGGCCAAAGCGACTTCAAGGATAGCTTAGGAAAGCTAGTCGCAGTAAGGATCGCCAGAGGAAGATCATTAGACTGCCGATTCCGCAAGGAAAACCGGCAGTGAAGTCACCAGTGTAGAAACCGGTGTTTGAGCAACGAAGGAAACAATCTCCGATCAGCGGCTTCCGGCAAGGCTACAGATCGACTAGCCTTGCGACACGGCTGAGGAAAGGCTGAGGGTCGATGGTGAGGTGGTGGTTCGCAGGAAAAGGCCGGCGGCAGACCGATGGAGGCCTTGGACCAGCGACGGTCGCGCACGAGAGAGAAAGAACATGAGAGAGAGAGTGTGTGTGTGTCATGCCTCGGCTCTCGGTTGCGCGATGATCCCGATACTTCTCTTGGGTCATTTTGAATGCGACGTCCCAGAATGCGTCATCGACCCGTTCATTTTATTTTTTGATTAACGCAAGCATAAACGATCAATAAACACCTGAACAATCACAACAACAAAAATAGCAGGAAAAACAACCGAACAACAATCGTTAGCAAGAGACACTTTATTTATATACTTGTAAACCCTAGGAAGTTTATATGTACAAGCCTTTATTGCAGCTATTTTCTATTGAGACCATAAAAAAAGATACCAGGGTTGGGTTAACTTTTCTCCACTAAACCGAGGTTACATAAAATAAAGATCCGTACTACAAGCTCGACCTAGAGGATGTAGTAGTATGGCGGAGGCTCAAGATTGCTCTCCTCATTCGGGTCAGATTTCAAATCCTCCATAGCATCTTCGAGAACCTCTACGTCCATCAGATCCCAAACTTCCTCACCTGGAGCTCCACTTCCGTCAGGCCCATCGAAACCTCTTAGAGGACCAAAAAAGGCATCATCGTGGCAGACAAATCACACCTTGAAACGATGAGGTATTAGGTGCCTCAACCCCTCATCAACCCAAACTGTCGTAATGTGAAGCTCAAAACTATAGTCTGCACCAGGGACCGGGTGCAGTGTTATAACGAGGCTTTAGTTCGTGGGAACCCCAAACCACACGGGTCATAAATCCATACTACAGGTCTGAAAAGCGGTTAATAACAATGAGTGAGATAAAATCTCAGTAAATAAACAACCTAAGCCTCGTGTAGGGTGTCGATTTGCTCAGAGCATACCCTAAGCATGCAGCTCATTGTCGATAACAGATCAATAGCAACCAATTCTCGCTCTACTTAATTTATAACAGGTTCGAGCGACTCAACTCATTCAACAAACAAACCACAGGCATTCTTACCTCGCCTTGGCACATACCCGACACAATATCCATTATAGTATTCTATAAACAATGCAATCAAACAATGCACATAATCAGAACACATATCACCATTTATCATGCGCAATGCATCCAAGAGTGTTCCCTTTTATTGCCCAGTGATTACGATCGCTTTTGGCCACAGCACAACTTAAAGGTTGGCGGTTTTTCGGCATGACCGGGCATCGTCCCACCTTATTGGACACGGCAACGTCTCAACCTCCTGGAAGATCAGGTGCGGCCATACCTCGACCTCCCCTGTAGATAGATGGCATTCCCTAAAGAGAATCGGTCCAACCTCTATCGCGATCCATCATTCGACCCCACCGGGTATCCGATAAAATCGGGCATCATCCACAAACACCATTGAAGGTCCGTACACTTTGTAATCACATAAGCACACCAATTATACATACCAATCTCATTTCTTCTTTCTTTTAACCAATGCAACCATGACACGTGCTCATGCCATGATTAGTGCTCATACGTCAAACTTATAACAATCTTTCGCACGTAAAAATGCCATAATAAAATCACACGTAGATGCTTATCCTGTCAAACTTTACGTACTTCATTTCTCAAGCATTTTAGATTATTCTAACTCCTAAAACTTGGTATCCAAGCACGACACCACACAAATCATCATTCATATGCTAAAATTACATTCTTTTCATCTAAGAAAAAATAGTTCAAGAGACAATCACCTTTCTAGGGCAATCCTAACAACATACAATCATGTATAATCATCTATAGAAATACCCTATGACTTAAGTACAAAACACATTAATTAATAACTTATCACCCAAATTTTGATAGCTTATCGATAATTCCTTATCACATATTTGATGATAACTTATCATCTATTTTTCGATAGCTTATCACTTAAGTACCGATAGCTTATCATCCCTTTTATGATAGCTTATCATCTAAATGCTGATCACTTATCATCCCTTTGATGATAGCTTATCACATAATTATGGATAGCTTATCATCCCTTTGATGATAGGTTATCACCTTTCCTTGATAGGCTATCACTTCCAATTATCACTTTCCTTGATAACCTATCACCATCACTTATCATTTCATGATAACTTATCACCATTTCTACTCCACTTATCATGATAGCCTATTAACTAATCCATCCATAATTAGCTCTAAACCTCACTTAATCTAACCAGAAACGTAATTAACAACTTAACCAAAGATTAGGGAGTTAACTCACTAGTTTAACAGCGGTGACGAACGGCGATGAATGGCAAAGGCGCGGCTTGGCTTGGCGCAGCAATGACACGGTGAGTGAGCTCGGTGTAGGCGTGGCTTGAACGATGGCGACGGCGATTAGAATGGTGGCAAGGGCAATGGACGGCAGTAGCAAGGTGAGGGGCAATGGTGAAAGAGAGAAAATGAGAGAGAGAGAGAGAGAGAGAGAGAGAGAGAGAGAGAGAGAGAGAGAGAGATAGAGAGTGTGTGTGTGTGTGTGTGTGTGTGTGTGAGAGAGAGGGAAAGAGGAGGCGTAATGGCCAAACTTCCAAAGCTTGTCTTCTTCACCAAGTTTGTATTATTGAACCTTATAAATGCAACTCCAAATTTTATCCAATTTGGCTCATAAATCCAAGACAGTCTAAGGTAAATAGTTGAAGAGAAAGAAAGAAGAGAGAGAGAGAGAGAGAGAGAGAGAGAAGGGGGCGGCCAAAGAGAGTGGGAAAAGGGAGAGAAGACTTACTTGCCCAAGCTTTAATTAGCTTGTCTCTTGTCCATTAATTTTTGTCCCTTAAAGTCCAAGTTTTCTAGAAGGGGTATTTTGATAATTTCCCTTCTTGGCACTATTCACGTGGGCTAGGGCTTGAATTTAATGAGCTTAGTGGGCTTGATATCTAAAGGGCTCTTTATTTGGGTCAAAAATGGGCTTTCGTGGATAAAACAGTAATTTTCTCTTATAGGGTCTCTTGGTGGCCGAATTTCATAGGAAATAGGCCTGTTGGTTCATGCCAAGTCTGTAAATTTTCTTTGGTTCTCAATTTCCGGCTTACCATCACTTATTTGAAAATTTAGGGTTTATCGATAAACTTTGAGATTTTGATAATGTAACATCCAACACTCTTCATCGGATTAGAATTTGTGGTTAAAATCCATCAAATTCGATCTAAGTAAATTAGTTGAAATTTAGAGATATCACAACTTTTTCCTCCTTATAGAAATTTCGTCCTCGAAATTTAAATCATTACATGACATCCTAAAAAAGATAGGGATATTGGCACCTCATTATCTCTTCGCTTTCCCATGTTGCTCCCTCTGTTCCATGATGTTGCCAAATCACCTTAACCAAGAGAATCGTCTTGTTCCGAAGCACTTGTTGTTTTCTGTCCTCTATCCTCACTGGTTGTTCCACGTACGACACTCGGTCGTCTACTTCTATTTCCTCAAAGTTAAGCACGTGACCTGGGTCAGGCTCATACTTCCTCAACATAGATATGTGAAAGACATCATGTAATTGAGCATGTCTTGGTGGCAACGCCAGACGATAGGCCAAATTCCCAATTCGTTCCAAGATTTCAAGAGGTTCAACATACCTCAAACTCAACTTTCCTTTCTTGCCAAATCGTGAAGTACCTCGCATCAATGACACCTTGAGGAATACATGATCATCTACTTGGAATTCCAATGGTCTACGCTGCTTATCTACATAACTTTTTTGGCGGCTTTGGGCTGTCTTAAGTCTTTCTCTAATAACCTTGACAGCATGCAACGATTGTTGTACCAACTCAGGACCCGTGATCTTTCGTTCACCAACTTGATCCCAACAAACCGGAGTCTTATAGGCCCTACCATACAATGCTTCAAATGGTGCCATTTTGATACTCTGTTGATAACTGTTGTTATAGGCAAACTCAACAAGATGACGTTGTTCCTCCCAACTTTCCTTAAAATCCAAAGAACATGCTCGCAACATATCCTCGAGCATTTGAATTGTTCTCTCTAATTGGTTATCCGTTTGTGGATGATAGGCTGTGCTATATTATAGCATCATTCGTAAGGCAGTCTGGAAACTTTTCTAAAAAGTGGCAGTGAACTTGGGATCTCGATCTAATGTGATTGTCACTGGCACTCCATGAAGACGAACAATTTGTCGCACGTATAAGTCAGCATATCTGTCTAATGTGAAATCCTTTCGTACAGTGATAAAATGTACGAACTTCGTTAGTTTATCAACCACAACCCAAATAGAATCGTTACCTCGTTGACTCCTTAATAATCCCATCACAAAATCCATTATGATATGCTCACATTTCCATTCTGGGATCTCGAGAGGTTGTAGCAGTCCTCCAAGCTTGCAATGTTGCGCTTTCATTTGTTGGCACGTTAAGAACTTAGCTATGCGCTTGGCAATATAAGCCTTCATGCCACTCCACCAATAATACTGCCTCAAATTCTGATACATCTTTGTGCTGCTCGGATGAATGCTATAGCTGCTACGTTGGGCTTCTAATAAGATTTCCTCCTTAAACCCTGTATCATTAGGCACGCACAATCGCTTTCGAAATCTTATTATCCCGTCCTTAACTACTTGAAAGTCAGCTTTCCTCTTTGCTCCATCTTCTTGTAGAATCTTTTGAATTGCAGGATCTGTCAATTATAGTGCTTTAATCCTTGCCTACAATTCCGGTTCAATTATGAAGGTTGCCATGAGACTCGACAAGTGACTTTCCTCAAACTTTAAATCTAAATCTTGTACTTCTTCGAGAAGAATCCATTCCTGGACCATCATTTGCGTAATCGTTGACTTTCGACTAAGCGCATCAGTTACCCTATTGGCTTTACCAGGATGGTACAGAATGTCACAGTCATAATCCTTAAGGAGCTCCATCCAGCGTCTTTGTCTCATGTTCAATTCCTTATAAAAGAATAGGTATTTGAGACTTTGATGGTTGGTGTAAACCTGAAACTTTTCTCCGCATAGATAATGTCTCCAAATCTTAAGAGCAAAGATGATTGATGCTAATTCCAAATCATGCATCGGATAGTTCAACTCATGAGGCTTTAATTGACGGGACGTATATGCAACCACTCTTCCATGTTGCATTAGAACACAGCCCAATCCCTTAAAAGACACATCACTATAGATCTCATAACCTCCTGGAGTATATGGTATTGTCAAAATTGGAGCCATAGTTAGCTTGTGCTTAAGCTCTTGAAAACTATGCTTGCACTTATCTGTCCATTCAAACTTCTCGTCATTCTTTAGCAACGTGTCAGAGGCATAGCTATCGCAAAAAACTATTCTAAGAATAGTCTATAGTAGCCTACCAATCTCAAGAAACTCTGCATCTCCGTTACAGTCGTTGACTTTGGCCAATCCATAACCGCGTCAATCTTGGTCAGATCTACAGAAATCCTTCGCCAAAGATTACATGTCCAAGAAAAGCTTCATAAGCTAACCAAAGCTCACACTTACTGAACTTAGCATACAATTTATGCTCTCAAAGGGTCTGTAGAATTATCCTCAAGTGTTGTTCATGCTCCTCATGACTTCTCGAGTACTCGAGAATGTCGTCAATGAACACAATCACGAACTAGTCCAGATACTCCTTAAACACACGATTCACTAGATCCATAAAAGCAGTAGGGGCATTTGTTAGATCAAACGGCATTACCGTAAACTCATAATGACCATAGTGTGTACGAAATGCCATCTTCGGTATATCCTCCTTCTTGATCCTCAACTGATGATATCCCGTCCTTAGGTCTATCTTGGAAAATACCAAAGCCCCTTGAAGTTGGTCAAACAAATTGTCTAGCCTTGGCAACGAGTACTTATTCTTGATCGTCACTTGATTGAGTTGTCAATAATCGATGCAAAGACGCAACGATCCATCCTTCTTTCTCACAAACAGAACCGACGCTCCCCAAGATGATGCACTAGGATGGATAAATCCCTTATCCAATAATTCTTGCATTTGCACTTTTAATTGCTTTAACTCTAACAACGCCATGCGGTCCGGTGCTTTAGAAATCGGCTCCGTTCTAAGGGCTAACTCAATCACAAATTCGATTTCCCTTTTTAGGGGTAATTCAGGCAAATTTTTTGGAAAGACATCAGAAAGTCCAGTACTATAGCGATGTCCTCCATCCTTACTTCCTCAACCAACGTATTGACCATGGTTGCCAAATAACCCAAGCAACCCTTATCCAGCAAGGTTGTTGCCTCAAGCGACGAAATCAAGGGAATTGAAGGGGACCCTCTGTTTCCAATGAACTCGAAATTAACCATACCTAACGGGTTAAACTTGATTGCTTTACGATAGCAATCCATCATATCTCGTTGCTTGGTGAGCCAATCCATTCCAATTATGACACCAAAGTCATACATTGCCAACATAATCAAATCTATACTTTCCTCTCGATCGCCTATGCTTATCTTGCAACCTAAACATCCTACCGTAGACAATACTTTATCCTTTAACGGGGTAGATATACTAAGAATCATTTCCAAAGGTTTTGGACTTAACCCCACTAACTCAACAAATTGTTTAGCAACAAACAAATGCATAGCTCCCGGATCAAACAAAGCATAAGCAATATGATCATGCAAGGAGACTGTACTTGTAACGGTTGGTGAATCCTTCGCTTTTTTTTTGTAACAGCATAAACCCTTCCTTGCATCGGGGGTCGGTTCAAATTGTTCTGTGGAGGATTCCCTAATGATTGTCCTCCTTACGACAGTGGTGCTGGTGCTCCAAAAGGTCTACGTGGACAGTTCCGCACTTGGTGGCCGTGCTGACCACAATCTAAAATAGGCTCCTATCCTAACAGGACAAGAGTTTGTTTCATGTTTTCTATTATAGAGTTGAGAAACACCAACTGAGTTGTATGCTGGCCTTCCTATGCCATTCTTTCGATTGGGAGGGACATAATACTTTCCTTTAGTCATTAGCCTCTTCCCAAATCGATGGTTGTCCCGATTAGGTTCAAACTATGACCCAGATGCGGCTGCCCGTTCTGCCATGTTCCTTTTAATAAGTTGGGCTCTTTATATAGCTCATCATAGTCCTTGAGGTTCAGGGGCACCAATTGGTCCTTAATCTCTTATTTCATACTATCTCGAAATCTCCTCGCTTTATCCATCGGGTTCTCAATCAACCTCGGTGCATACCTAGATAGCTCGGCGAACTTCGCCTCATATTGGTCTACTTACTGATGGTTCTGATGAAGTCGCTGAAATTCAGCCATCTTTTGTTCCCTCACACAATCCAAGAAATACTTCTCGTTGAAAGCTCCAACGAAGGCATCCTACACCGGGACTGTACCTTCAGGAAAAACCCTTTCTCGAGTGGCTTCTCACCAAGAGCTAGCATTACCTTGCAGTTGGTAAATAGCTAGTGTTACTTTATCTTCCTCCGAGCACCTCAGCAATGCAAAAGCCTTTTCTAACTCCTTGATCCAAAGGATTGCAACCTCAGGATCACCCGCTCTAGTAAACTTTTGTAGCTTAAGCTTCAGAAACTGCTCAACCACCCTATGCATTGGTTGATCACCATTCCCGTTCCCAACTAACAAGACTTCATTAGGTGTGGCGACCACAGTAGCAGCATCAGCTTGATTCTGAGCTTGTTGGCCCAAAAGATTTCTCATGGCTTCTAGAGCTTGCAGAATTCTATCTATTCTGAGATCCTCTTGTGTCCTTCCTCGACAACCTACTTAGCCCTAGGCTACCCTTTTTCTAAAGATTCTTGGGTCTGGGTTACTCATCTCATAGGAATTCCACGAAATCCTACGTGTCAAATTTCGACCCGAAATTAGAACTCAAGAACAACATTCCTGAAAATCAATCAGCAATCACAAGCACGAGGTGTTTTTCCTAACTAACTATCCTAAAAGCCAACGTACCTTATCACTCCAAGTTATAACCAAGCTCTGATACCAATAAAATGGGGTTGTCATACCGCAGCCCTCAAACGCGCAACGATCCCGATACTTCTCTTATGTCATTTTGAATGCGATATCCTAGGACGCATCGTCGACCCATTTGTTTTATCTTTTGATTAATGCAAGCAAAAACGATTGATAAGCACTCGAACAATTACGACAACAGGGATAACAGGAAAAACAATGAAACAACGATCATTAGCAAAACACGCTTTATTTATATAATTGTTAACCCTATGAAGTTTATATGTATAAGCCTTTACTGCGATCGAGACCATAAAAAAGATACCGGGGTTGGGTTAACTTATCTCCACTAAACCGAGGTTACACCAAAAAGGTCCATACTACAAGCTCGACCTAGAGGATGTAGTAGTCTAGGGGAGGCTCAAGATCGCTCTCCTCATCCGGGTCAGATTCTAGATCCTCCATAGCATTGTCAGGAACCTCAACGTCCATCGGATCTGAAACTTCCTCACCCGTAGCTCCACCTCTGCTAGGCCCATCAAAACCTCTCAGAGGACCAAAAAGGGCATCACCATGGCGAACAAACCACGCCTTGAAACAGTGAGGTATCAGGTGCCCCAACCCCTCATCAACCCAGATTGTCGTAACGTGAAGCTTAAAACTGTAACCTGCACTGGGGATTGGGTACGACATTATAATGAGGCTCTAGTCCATGGGAACCCCAAACTGCACAAGTCGCAAATCCATATTACAGGTCTGAAAAGCGGTTAACAGCAACGAGTGAGATAAAATCTCAATAAGTTAACAATCTAAGCCTCGTGTAGGGTGCCAATTCACTTAGAGCATACCCTAAACATGCAGCTTATTGTTGATAACAGATCAATAGCTATCGCGACCTAAAAAAAATTCCCTCGGGCGCTAGGCGAAAATGGTAATGGCCAAAATATTTTTAGAAGGTAATGCCTACTTAATTTAGGCACGGGCTCTCCTAAGCCTTACCCAATCGCGACTTGAGTTCACTTAAAAGAAAAGTTCAATTTCGGAGTCGCCACTAATTGTTTTGGGATAGGTAGATTAGACACCTAATCGAGTCAGGGGAGAATCGACTCGATTCTACGAAACTAGAGATTCTAGGATCTAGGGACTTGCTTACGCTAATATTTCTATTAACGCCCTTTTGGTACCTAATTGGTCGGAATGATTTCTAAGTGCCCATGCAATCTTGATAGCATTTTAGTCTTAAAGGTCAAAGCCATTTTTGTAGGTGGGCATACAAGATTTTTTTGTGATTTTCCCTTTTTGAAGATCTAAGCTAGTTCTATTCTAAGAAAGAGAAATTAACAAGCAATATATTGAAATGCGGTGCATAAAGTAAATAACCAAGCAATTTAAAGCAAGCTGTTCTAAGTGCAAGAAAATAAAACCCGCAACTCGTCGGGTATTAAGGATTACAACCTTTTACAAAAATGGAGGGAACGGACCGGAATGGACATCGATCAATCATTGTCTTCAATGTGTGAGGAAACGAGCACCCCACCGGGACATGCAATGCCTAATCATACATCTAATGATCGAATGCAAATAAAGGCAATCAAATGGCCTCAGGGTTGGCCTTTGCAAGTATGCAATTTCAAGATTCGTGCCTAAATGAGTGGTCAGGATTGATTATCATTGATCGAACCCATTGGCTCTCCACTTTGCACAAGCGCCGTGAGAGGGTAATAGCATCGATCCTAAGGCTTAACTAATGTAATTTGATACTCTAACGTCGAGCATACATCGGAGGATCGAACCGAATACTCAAATAGACGGCAATCATGAGATATTTGAGGAACACGACATAAAAAGCATGAATTAAAAGTGATGTCTCGGTTTTTGTGCTAATCTCGCCCAACGACAGTGAAACACAAAATTTAATCGTTAAGAAATCTCAAGAATGAGGTTTGAGGGTGCAAGTATCAATTTCGGCCACATGAAACTTGAATACTTGAAAACATTGCTAAGCTAGACCTATAAATCAGAAAACAAACTGGTTTTCCCCTGGAACTTTTTGGATCTAGTAAAAATAGCAAATGACCTTAAATGGCCACAAAATTAGACAAAAACATGGATCAACACGTTTTGAGCAAGTTTTATGTTTTAAGTTTCCTCAAAAGGGTCCTCAAAATTAGTGAAAAATGACAATTTTTCCCTGAAGGTTAGACAAAAAGTCTATTTTTTCCTAACACTTTAGAGAATATAAAATAAATAACAGAAGACAACCTAAAATCGCAAAAATTGACCGAGACACAGATCAATGTGTTCTCAGAAACTTTCATGTTTTGAGTTTTTGCAAATAACGATTGTAACCCTATCGTTTTGGCAAAATAGAAAAACAGAACAGATTGCTGTTCTGGAATCTGGAAAATCGGCCTAGAAAGATCGATAATGTGAAGGTCAATATGACCGAGTTAAAAGTTTCGTATGGTCTTCTTGAATATTGTTCATAGAATATCCATGGATGTGGTCTACAACTTTCATGTAGAACACTTTTCCAAATTCTATCTAGGAAAAATCATGAAAAATCAACAAACCGCGAGGGTCGATCAGAAAATAGTGAGAAACAATGAAGAACAGCAACAGTTTTCATTTTTTCAGATTTTAGGGCGGGTTTTGAAGGCCCGATTCATATAGAAGATGACATCCCCTTGGGGACCATAAACACTCAAATCGAAGCTTGGGACATCAAGATCGATTAACTCAACTATGGCTTCCTCAAAAAATGTCATTTAGAAGGTCAAATGGCTATTGGAAGTGAGAGGGGTCAGAAAAACGATTTTTGCACAAAACTTGGGATACCACTCAGCAACAACCAGCATGCATACAGAAGCTGTTTCCCATCATTTTAGGCTCAAAGACAGTAAAACATAGCAACAAACTTATCTTGAAAATATGGCAAGAACATGAGACCAAACGGGTCCTTATTCGACCGGCAAATGCCGAGTTTTAGGTCATGGCTGAACCTACCTTTGTCGATGGATGCTTGGAGCTCAAATGAGCTATTTGGCCACCCAAGGGATGTCTTGAATGGCCACGAACAGCTCGACAACTCTCTGATTCAAGGAAGAAATCGAAGCCGCAAGTAAAGCGAAATGGCGAGATATGAGTAATGAAAGAAGATAAGAAGAAATGGGGGACTCTGGCGGTAGAATGGGTAGACTCCGGGCACGGCGAGCTCAAGAACACGTCGGAGGGTGGCGTCGCAAGGCTGAGGGGCCGGGATGAAGGAGAGAGAGAATGTGTCGATGGTGGCGGTGGTTTGATAGAGGGGGGCCAGCCGAAGGTGGTGCGGCCGTGGGTGAGAGAGGGAGAGAGAGAGTGTGTGTCTTTCTATCTTAAAATGCAGCCCTTAAAAAATGATCCACCCTAGGGTTTTTGGAAAATGTGCCAATTATATGGTCACTTAAGTGATCTAATCTTGGCCCTTCATCAAGCAATGGTTGAAATTTAACTTGTTCCCTAAGTTTGTGGTATTTTTGTAATTATGGCTCAAGAAGGTGAAATGGGTTTGGCCTTGGGAAATGGGTCATAAAATGGGCTAAAATGGCCGAAAAAGGTCAAAATCCGGCCATTTCGCCGGATCTCCAGCAAGCTGGTCATATCAGGTCAATCTGGTCAAACCCAGGTTGGCTGGTTTGACCGAGCTGGTTCAAGGGTCAAACGAATTCCAATTTTGATGAAATTTTCGTCAAAATTTTCCCTTTTTCCTCTATTTTCTAAAGATGAATTTTCCCAAATTTTTCTGGACCAAGATTTATTTATTTTTTAATTTCTTGATTTGACTATATTAATTCCTTTTTTTTTGCTCAAACTACTAGGCATTCTAGACATGTTGGCGTAAGCTTGATTTCCTTGGCCAAATTGAATGTCTAAGGATGTACTAGGATGCCTAATTGGAATGGGTTAAAAGGAATTAAGTCACTCGGAATCATTTAAGCTCGGTTTTAAACCTAAACCACTCTTAATATGGCCAAGCCAATCTCAAGATGAGTGAATTGGCCAAAATGGATAGTATATTTTGTTTTGATTTAATCAAATGACTTAAATCTTGGTATCGTCTCACAACTCATGAAACAATGGTTTGAGACGACCGTTGAAGCTCAAATTAGGGCTAATTCAATAATATGCTCAAAACTTGAAATTGATTGACGTCTTTGATGTGAAACATCCTCTAGATCAAATGTCTCAACTACAAGAAATTCTAAAAATGCTATCTAAATGGACAATTTTGATTTTTGGGCCAATTAAGGCTTACTTTTCCTTGAATATGGGAAAAGTATGTCCCTAATTTATTTTTGTGAAATTGAAAGTGCATAAACTCAATTAAAAAAATAGAAAGGATGTTTCATGATTTTTCTCTAATTTTTTCTAATTTTTTTTTTATGAATTTTGGCCAAGAAAATTCATTTTTCCAAAGGAAAATCAATTTCTACAGTTAAATTCGTGAATTTTCAAAAAAAAAGAAAGCAAGAAAATTTAAATGACACCATTTAGAATATGTTCATGTGAAAATGCAAAATTCAACCCCGGGGTTGGCTCTTGGCTCGATTCTGGTCAAAGGTTTGACCAAAAAGTCAACTTGAAAGTTGAATTTTGACTTTTTGAGGTTAAGGTTCAAATGCATACTAAAGGCTGGGCCAAAACATGGCCAAGTGAAAAAATGACTCTTTTTTGTTTGAAAAAATGATTTTGTTGCGATCAAAACTCAAATTCAAAGTTTTAACTTTAAAATAACTAATCGGCTAAAAATCAAGTGTCAACAATAGCGAGCAATTCTCACTCTATTTAATCTATAACAGGTTCAAGCGACTCAACTCATCTAACAAACAAACCGCAGACATTCTTACATCGCCTTGGCACATACCTTGCACAATATCCATTATAACATTCTATAAATAATGCAATCAGACAAGGCACATAATCAGAACATATATTACCATTTCTCATGCGCAATGCATCCAAGCGTGTTCCCTTTTGTTGCCTAGTGATTACAACCGCTTTCGGCCACGACACAACCCGAGGGTTTGCGATCTTCCGACATGACCGGGCATCGTCCCGCCTCATCGAGCACGGCAACGTCTCAACCTCCTGGAAGATCAGGTGCGGCCACACCTCAACCTCCTCCGCAGATAGACGGCATTCCCTAATGAGAATCGGTCTGGCCTCTACTGCGATCCGTCATCCGACCCCACCGGGCATCCGATAAAATCGGACATCATCCCCAAACACCATTAGGGGTCCATACACTTTGTGATCACACAAGCACACCAATCATACATACCAATCTCATTTCTTCTCTCTTTTAACCAATGCAACCATGATACGTGCTCATGCCATGATTAGTGCTCATATGTCAAACTTATGACAATCTTTCACACGTAAAAATGCCATAATAAAATCACACGTGATCACACGTACATGCTTATCCTATCAAACTTTACGTACTTCATTTCTCAAGCATCCTAGATTATTCCAACCCCTAAAACTTGGTATCTAAGCATGACACCATGAAAATGACCATTCATATGCTAAAAAATTACATTTTTTTAAACTAGGAAACAATAGTTCAAGAGACAATCACCTTTCTAAGGCAATCCTAACAACATACAATCATGTATAATCATCTATAGAAATACCCTATAACTCAAGTACAAAACACATTAATTAACAACTTATCACCCAAATTTTGATAGTTATCGATAATTGCTCCATAGCTTATCACCTAAATGACAATAGCTTATCATCCATTTTTCGATAGCTCATTACTTAAGTACCGATAGCTTATGATCCCTTTTATGATAGATTATCATCCAAATGCATATAACTTATCATCCCTTTGATGATAGTTTATCACCTTTCTTTGATAGGTTATCACTTCCACTCATCACTTTCCTTAATAACCTATTACCATCATTTATCATTTCATGATAACTTATCACCATTTCTACTCCACTTATCATGATAGTCTATCAAATAATCCATCCATAATTAGTTCTAAACCTCACTTTATCTAACCCTAAATGCAATTAATAACCTAACCAAAGATTAGAGAGTTAACTCGCTAGTTTAACGGCGGCGACGAACGGCGATGAATGGCAAAGACGCGGCTTGGCTTGGTGCGGCAATGGCACGGTTAGGCAGCACGACATAGTGAGCGGGCTCGGCTTGAATGGAGGCGACGGCAATCCGAACGGCGGCAAGGGCGATGGATGGCAGCGCGGCAAGGTGAGGGGCGACGGTGAAAGAGAGAAAATGAGAGGAAAAAGAGAGAGGGAGAGAGAGTGTGTGTAGGCATGAGAGAGAGGGAAAGAGGGGGTGTAATGGCCAAACCTCCAAAGCATATCTTCTTCACCAAGTTTGCATTATTGAACCTCATAAATGCAACTCCAAACTTTATCCAATTTGGCTCGTAAATCCAAGACAATCTAAGGAAAATAGTTGAAGAGAAAGAAAGAAGAGAGAGAGAGAGAGAGAGAGAAAGAGAGGAGGGGGGCGGCCAAAGAGAGAGGGAAAAGGGGGAGAAGACTTACTTGCCCAAGCTTTGATTAGCTTGTCTCTTGTCCATTAATTTTTTTCCCTTAAAGTCCAAGTTTTTTAGAAGGGGTATTTTGGTAATTTTCCCTCTTGGTACTATTTACGTGGGCTAGGTCTTGATATCCAAAGGGCTCGATATCCAAAGGGCTCTTTATTTGGGCCAAAAATGGGCTTTCGAGGTAAAACAATAATTTCCTCTTATAGGGTCTCTTGGTGGTCGAATTTCATAGAAAATAGGCCCATTGGTTCATGCCAAGTCCGTAACTTCTCTTTGGTTCTCAATTTTCGGCTTATCGTCACTTATCCGAAAATTTAGATTTGTCGATAAACTTTGAGATTTTAATAATGTAACGTTCAATACTCTTTATCGGATTAGAATTCGTGATTAAATTCCATCGAATTCAATCTTAGTACATTGATTGAAATTTAGGTATATCACAGAGAGAGAGAGAGAGAGAGAGTTATCTCCCAAATGGTAGCCCCCCAAATTTTGGAGGGAAAAATGCTTATATAGTCTCTCTTTCTTTGAATTTCAACCCTTGGATCAATCTAAGATCCAAGGTCTCTCAATCATCTTTATCTAATAAGAGGATTAACACATTGATTGACGACTTGGCAAGTTGAAGGGCTGAGATGAGCTCTATTTCAAGGGTTGAGATTAAGCCTTAGTCATTAAGCAAAGCAATCTTATTGGCTAATTCTTTATCACATGCATCAAGGGCATTTTGGTAATTTTACATGACCGATGGCATTTTGGTAATTTTGGGGCTTGGAATGGCAAGGTATGACATCCTGATTCTCGTTTACCTGTTATTAGTGCAGAGAATAACATTTGGCATTGTACTTTAGTTTTAATAAATCAAGGATAGTCCTCGATACCGTTTCATCTCTTGACTAACCTATGGGTGTTCATTGGTTTTGTTGTGGTCATTGTACTTCTTAGTAGTGGTGAGAGAATTTAATAGACAAGGGAAGAAGTGGCGCCAATTATAGTTGTGATCGATTGAGTTTAAATTTCGGATTTTAATGCCACATGTATGAGCAAAAAGGGTAATTAGGATAACAAGTGTTGATAAGTGAGTCCACCTATCTGGTTACTTATCGATAAGTCAGCTTGCTTATATTGTCAATAAGTTAGTACACTTATCTCGATAAGTCCGTTTACCTATCTTGATAAGCTAGTTTGCTTATCACGCCAATAATTGGTTATAACACATGTTCGCCCCTTGACATGCTCTTTCTTTTTCCTCACCAATTTTCCCATGAGTCAAATGTTGAGGAAAACCTACTTCTTGTCTCATTTTTGTCAAGACCACAACCACCCTTTCTTTTCCCATTTCAGCCGACCTTCCCCTTCCCCTCATCATTGTGCACAACTTCCTTAGAAGCAATTGTTTTCACCGCCCAACTGAAGCCAATAGGATTTCATGCAAGTCTTCTTCTTCAAGAAGCTAAGAATGTTGGTCTTTCTCTCCCTCTTTCTTTTCTTCCATCGACCGAGACTCCCTCTAACATCTCCTTTCATTTTTCTTTCACTCGGCCGCAACTCTCACTCTCTCTTGCTCATTCCTTGTCGCCCGAGCTCACTCTCTTGTCCGACTAGTCGACAGTGCAAGCGAGGCTCAACGACATCGGCTCATGAAGGGAAGAGCCAACTCGGTGCCGCTCGCTTCAAGTTCGTCCGACAGCAAGCGAAGAGGAAGTTTGGTTCGATGTCACGTTCTTGATAGCTTAAGGTAAGTGAAACTTGCCATTTCTTTTCTATTTGGTCTATTCTTGTTGCGATTAAGGATGAGCATTGAGGGAAGTGGTTCAAATGGCTTGGAATGAAGTGACCGCGATTGAAATCTGGTTTGTTGAGTTGGTTCACAAAAGTATATGTGGAAAATTGAGGTATAGTTGAGTTTATGTTTTTGCATGTGGTTGATTTGGGCAAAGGAGCTCTCGAAATGGACATGCATGAGATGGATATTCTATTTCGGGTTCGGGACAATTTGACCCTCTGAGTTTTTTATTTTTGTGTAGCCTTTCATGTAATTAATCTTGCAAAAATTCCTTCATAAGAGTTGTTCAAAATATCTTGAACTACAACATAATTTAATTTCAGAATTTTTGAAGTTAAAATGATACTCTTAATGACCTAGAATTCTCACATTTTCTGTCTGGACTTCCTGGAAGTTACAGAGGCCTATACCTGTTCTTGAATTTCCGTGATTTGTTTTGAAAAGAATTTCGAAAGACTTCCTTCATCAAAGTTCTAAAAAAATTTACAGCTAAATCCTGTACCATCCAGGGAAAGCAAACAAGGTCGCAGATGCCATGAGTCGAAAGTCCACCATGGTAGCAAGTATAGTAGTTAGAGAATGGAAGTTGTTGAAAGAAGCGTCAAACTCTAAATTTAAGTTGGAGATGGATAACCTGACGAATCTTTTGGCTACCCTCATAGTCGAACCTGAAATCGTACGAGGATCAAGGAACTACAACCGACTGACCTTGAGCTTGTGAAGACTCGAGAAGAGGTATTAAAGGGCAAGAAGCCAAACTTTCAAGCGTTAGACGATGAAATTGTTAAATTCTGTGGACGCTTTTGTGTGTCGAATAATGAAGAGTTAAAGAAGGAAATTTTGGCAAAAGCAAATCAAAGTAGCTATAGTATTCATCCAAGAAACACGAAGATGTATCGAAACCTTCTTCAGCATTATTGGTGGAATGGGATGAAAGTCGATATAGCTAAACACGTCTCAAGTTGCCTGACGTGTCAACAAGTGAAAGCGGAACATAAAAAACAAGCAAGTATGCTAAAGCCCTTGGAGATTCCCGAGTGGAAGTGGGAACATATAACGATGGACTTCGTGCAAGGTCTATCAAGGACATCTAGAGGTCACAACTCTATCTAGATGATAGTAGATTGATTGACCAAGTCGGCTCATTTTCTGGCAGTACGGGTGGACTACTCGTTGGATAGGTATGCCGATTTATATGTTAAGCAAATAGTAAAATTGCATGGAGTGCTAGTTACTATAACATCAAATCGTGACTCAAGGTTCACATCAAACTTTTGGAAAAGTCTCCAGATTGCTTTAGGAACAAAACTTCAATACAGCACGGCCTTCAATCCGCAAACTGACGGACAATCGAAAAGAGCCATACAAGTGTTAGAGAACATGTTGCGAGCGTGTATCATGGATTTTAAGGGCAACTAGGACGAAAGGTTGCATCTAGTCGAGTTCGCTTATAACAATAGTTATCATCAGAGTATTGGCATGACGCCTTTCGAAGCCTTATATGGAAGGGCTTATAGAACACCAATCTGTTGGAATGAGGTTGGAAAACGAAGTTTAACGGGACCAGAGTTGGTGCAAGTCACAACGAACGCCATTAAGGTAGTACGGAATAGGCTTAATACTGCCCAAAGTCGATAGAAAAGCTATGCAGACAAGCGTCGGAGACCCTTGGAGTTTTAGGTAGGTAATTATGTGTTCCTTAAAGTGTCACCAATAAAAGGTGTGTTAAGATTTAGTGTGAAAGGCAAGTTGAGCTCGAGGTTCATAGGACCATTTGAGATACTTGAGAAAGTTGGAGACTTGGCGTATTGAATGGCTTTACCGCCAAAGCTAGCCAATATACATGATGTTTTCATGTATCGATGCTATGAAAGTATCATCTTGATCCTAGTCATGTCTTGGACTATGAGACAATCGACGTTGATGAAAGAGTTACGTATGTGGAAGAGCCAGTACGGATATTGGATAATAGGGAACAAAATCTTAGGAATAAGGTCATTCACCTAATGAAAGTTTTATGGCAATGTCATAATACGGAAGAGGTGACTTGGGAGAGTTAGGATACAATGAGGTACTTATACCCTCATCCTTTTTGGCAATCGAGTAAGATCTTAAATTTCAAGGACGAAATTCCCTAAGGTGGGGAGATTTGTGACATCCTGATTCTCATTTACCTATTATTAGCGCACAGAATAACATTTGGCGTTGTTCTTTAGTTTTAATAAATCAAGGATAGTCCTCGATGCCATTTCGTCTCTTGACTAACCTATGGGTGTTCGTTGGTTTTGTTGTGGTCGTTGTACTTCTTAGTAGTGGCGCGAGAATTTAATGGACAAGGGAAGAAGTGGCGCCAATTTTAGCGATAACTGATTGACTTTGAATTTTGGATTTTAATGCCACGTGTATGAGCAAAAAGGATAATTAGGAAAACAAGTGTTGATAAGTGAGTCCACCTATCTGGTTACTTATCGATAAGTCAGCTTGCTTATATTGTCGATAAGTGAGTACACTTATCTCGATAAGTCCGTTTACCTATCTTGATAAGCTAGTTTGCTTATCACGCGAATCATTGGTTATAATACATGTTCGCCACTTGGCATGCTGTTTCTTTTCCCTCACCAATTTTCCCATGAGTCAAATGATGAGGAAAACCTATTTCTTGTCTCATTTTTGTCAAGACCACAACCACCCTTTCTTTTCCCCATTTCAGCCGACCTTCCCCTTCCCCTCATCATTGTGCACAACTTCCCTAGAAGCAATCGTTTTCACCGCCCACCTAAAGCCAATAGGATTTCATGCAAGTCTTCTTCTTCAAGAAGCTAAGAGTGTTGGTCTTTCTCTCCCTCTTTCTTTTCTTCCATCGACCGAGACTCCCTTTCACATCTCCCTTCATTTTCCTTTCACTTAGCCGCAGCTCTCACTCTCTCTCGCTCTTTCCTTATCACGCGAGCTCACTCTCTTGTGCGACATCCGCTCACGAAGGGAAGAGCCAGCTTGGTGCCACTTGCTTCAAGTTCGTGCGATGGTAAGCGAAGAGGAAGTTTGGTTTGATGTCGCGTTCTTGATAACTTAAGGCGAGTGAAACTTTCCATTTCTTTTTTATTTGGTCTATTCTTGTCGTGATTAAGAATGAGCATTAAGGGAAGTAGTTCGAATGGCTTGGAATGAAGTGACCATGATTGAAATATGGTTTGTTAAGTTGGTTCGCAAAAGTATATGTGGAAAATTGAGGTACAGTTGAGTTTATGTTGTTGCATGTGGTTGATTTTGGCAAAGGAGCTCTCGAAATGGACATGCATGAGATGGATACTCTGTTTTCGGGTTCGGGATAGTTCAACCCTTTAAGTTTGTTATTTTTGTGCAGCCTTTTGTGTAATGAATCTTGCAAAAATTACTTCATAAGAGTTGTGTAAAACATCTTGAACTACAATATAATTTAATTTCATAATTTTTGAAATTAAAATGATACTCTTAATGACCTAGAATTCTCACGTTTCCTGTCTAGACTTCCTGGAAGTTACAGCGACCTGCAGTCGTTCTTGAATTTCTGTGATTTGTTTTGAAAATAATTTCGAAAGACTTCCTTCATGAAAGTTCTAAAAGACATCTAGAGCTATAATATATAAAAAATGTTGGAATTTTCTAGGCATTTAGAACCTTGGAACAGACTCGTTTCCTTTCTTGCTTATCTCGGTTTCTAGACCCAATTTTTCCTTCGATTTGTACAAATTTCTACTCCTAATACAAGCTGATTCGGACCTTGCATCCTCATTAAAAAAATGTTAAGCATGATCTCTTCTACAACATACTAAAATTTCATGATTTTACAAGTTGATTTGCTTGGGTAATGAGCATGATGTCCATTGGTGCCCAAATCTGTTCCTGCATGTTACTGTTTCATGTAGAGGCCGAAGAAACATGCTGGAAGTCACTATGTTGAGCTGCATGTCGCTGTTTTCATACTATAATTGGTTGAATGCTTACTGGAAGTGCCATTCTATGCTGCATATTGCCGTTTCATGATATATGGGTGAGAATAACATGCTTGACATTATTGCAATGTGGTAATAGTGGGCTAGAATTCTCTGTGCATGCTGAGTTGTGGTAGCCTTATGTGAAGGAAATGTGAAATGATTCATGACACATTGCATAAGAACATGCATGCAAGAGTGTTGAGTTAAGAGAAGGCTACATTTCCATGAGCATAATTCATATGCATTGGTAAGATGGTTATAGTGAGGACCATCGGCTGGCATACCGATGATGCCCCGTGGGGGCCAGATGGGAAATCGGGAAGCCTGAGGCTGGCATACCTCAAGGTCATGCAAAGTAAGCTGTTATGACTGCCGCTCAAAGTAAGACACGATGACCTCATAGTAGGAGCGAGATGCTTATGGCTGGCAAACCACAGAAGTCCGATTAGTAAATTGGAAGTAATACTAATGAGGGTGGCACGTCAGAGTTCATTTGCATTGCATATACATTCATTTACTTATCATATGCTAATAACTCCTTAATTGTGGTAATTATAGATCAAATAGTGTAGAAATTACCAGTTTTACTTGCTGAGTTATCTCACTCTTGTTGATTTACATATTTTTTCATATCGTTAGCAAGATGTCTATCATACCCGCTGTCTCCCTTGCTATCTATGGTGCCCCGATAGACCTCGAGTGGTTCGTCTCGGAGCACAATGACCCAAACTTCCCTGACATGATTTTTGTTAAGTTGACTGCGACTCTGCGCGTCGATACGGGTTCAGCGGTTGGAATGACCCCTTTTAGCTTTTGTGGTGGTGTACGCTAAGATAGATGGAAGGTTGTTTGGCTAGATCCCCCATCCCTTTAGTGGTGGCGATGGTGCAAATGGTGGCGGCGGTGGTGTGGCTGGTGGCACATGACTGGTGCGGCGATATTGGAGGTAACTTTTTGGCTAGTCATGTTATATGACCAGAATAGGCAAGGGCAGCTAGGCATGGCGATTGAGTTTCTTTTTTATGAGCTGCAAGTTATGGAGGATGGTGGAAGTAAAGGCGGATCAACACGTAGCTTGAGAATAGGGTGTACCCTACTTTTGTGTCCCAATTTCCTTATGCTTGCCTTGTTAACGTATGTGTATTGTTGTCGTACCACCTTTTGTAAATATACAAACCTACTTAATATGGTAAATAATATGAGCTTCCTTGATATTTTTACTAAGGAACGAAATGTTCAACGTGTTGTCAATATTAAATATTTAGTCTTTTGCTTGCATGATTAACTAAAAGACTTAACAAGCCAATTTTAGATGTGACAACCTAGGACGTCACGGCTCGGTCCCTGAACGGGGATGTCACACAAGGAGGGCTGTGTGGGGCCTAGTCGCATGCCTTGGGACCTGATTTGATCGAAAATGGCCAAAAGTCGCTGGAGTGAGCTGTTTACTGGTCTGCCAGTCGGACTGGGCCAACCTAGTCTAACTAGGGTTGATCGGTATTTGACCAAGCCAATTCACAGGTCAAACAAACTCTGATTTTGATGAAATTTTCGCCCAAATTTTTATTTTTTCTTCTATTTTCAAAATACAATTTTTCTCTAACTTTTGGACAAAACTTATTTTTTCCTAATTTCTTGATTTGATTACATAATCTCAAAACACCTTAATTCCTCTTTTTTTGGTTAAAACTGCTAGGCATTCTAGACATGTTGGTGCAAGCTTGATTTCTTTGGCCAAATTGAATATCTAAGGATATTCTAGGATGCTAAATTGAAATGAGTTAAAAGGAATTAAGTTGATCGAAATTATTTAAGCTGGGTTTTAAACCTAAACCTTTCTTAATATGGACAAACCAACCTCAAGATGAGTGAATTGGCCAAAATGGATTAGATTCTAGTTTGGTTTAATTGAATGACTCAAATTTTGATCACGTCTCACAACTCATAAAGAAATGGTTCGAGACGATTGTTTCGGCCTGAATTAGGGCTAATTTTCCAACATGCTCAAAAATTTATTTTTATTTGAGATTTTGATGTATTACATCCTCTAGATTAATGTCTCAACTACAAGAAACTCAAAATGCCATCTAAAGGATCAATTTTGGTTTTTGGGCCAATTAGGGTTTACTTTTCCACAAATTGGGGAAACGTATGTTCCTAATTTATTTTTATGAAATTAAAAGTACAAAGACTCAATTAAGAAGTAAATAAAATGTTATGTGATTTTTCTCTAATTGTTTTGAATGTTTTAGTATTTTTTCTGAATTTTGGCCAAGAAAAAATCATTTTTCCAAGAAAAAATCATTTTCTAAGCCAATTTCAAAATTTTTGAAAAACGAAAGCGAGAAAATTCAAATGAAATCATTTAGAACCTATTCATGTGAAAATAAAAAAAATTCGACCCCAGGATCAAATGTTTGACCAAAAAAATCAACCCAAAAGTGAAACTTTAACTTTTGGGAGTTAAAATCTAAATGTTTCCTAAATGCTAGACCAAAGTATGGCCAAGTGAAAAACGACTCTTTTTGGGTCAAGAAATAGGTTTTGTCACGACCGAAACCTAAATCCTACGTTTTCGTCTTTTATGACCTACCGACAAAAAAGTAGATATCAATAGTAGTATATTGAGCAATAGATTGGTCAATGGATGGACCATTGATGATGATATAAGATTAGTTAATGGAATTGACTATTGACGTTTTTATGAATGAGATTAATCAATGGACTTGACCATTGATATTTGAATTGTGATTGTGGATTTGAATGAGTATTTATGAACTGTATAAAGCTTTTTGAAATGAAATAACTCATATATATTGATTTGATATGTATACTAAAGAGTTGGATTATGAGTTTCTAGTATTGCTTTATATATATATATATACATAGTAGTTGCTTGATCTGCTTAGAAAATATGTACCACTCACTAGGCTATGACTGTTCATCCCTCTCATCTTTCAAATCTTTTCAAGTTCCTTGATTAGCAAGTGATAGTACGAGAAGGCTATCAACAGGGTCTTCAAGGAATGGTTTGAGGGGGTGGTTTATGTGTTTGATGTTATTTGTTGGTTGCGTTTGAAGCTACGTCCTTCGAGTGAAAGAATGGCCGTGTCATCCCCCTATTTTTGCGAATTTGGAGTATGACATCTTTTGGTATCTGATGCGAGAGCATCAGAGACTACTGATCAGTCCTTAAGTCCCGAGCTGATTCCTTCGACAAAACAAGCACTATCGGTACTTATTCAAGCCAAGACTAACTTTGGTTACAACTTGCTTCGATGGGTTAAGGAATGATGATACCAATATAAGTTACTGACTTGATGGATTAGATGTCAACATTCGTTGCTGATCGATGATATGTCAAAGGGAGTTATTTGGTACAAGTTCCTTGGTGATTTAATGCTATTTTGAAATAGTTATCTGCTGGTCATTATTGGTGGACGAATTTTGAAGGCTGAAGAATCAAGACTCCAAGTCCCCATGTC
>BCNH02000011.1:21789968-21919870 GCA_001662345.2 Metrosideros polymorpha var. glaberrima | reverse complement strand
TATTGAGGGAATTATGACCATTTTCCCGAAGACGCGCAGTCTTGGAAATTTCTGATCGAAGTCACTCGCCCACGCACGCATCAGTATCAGAGCTTAGGTTATGATCTTTGTGTGTGTGTAGATTCTATGGGACATTATGAGATTGTATGATAGTTTAGTGCACTAGTCTTTTGTTTGATACTAGGATGTCGATTTTTTGTGTGTAGGTGATCGTCGATTATGTTTTGGAGAAGCATTCTTCACCTTGTAAGGGATAAGAAAGGTAAGCAAGTTGTTGCTTTTGATACATGGAATGCATCTTAAGGTTCTCGAGGAGCGGTTTTGACAAGGAGATGAAGAGGGTCATTGTGATCTCAGTCCTGACTCGCAGGAAGCAAAACAAGTTGGACAAGAATTATGTTGCAAAAGATATTAGTTTGGGGCCAAGGCATGTGCCGTGATGCTTAAGGGTGTGGAAAACCTTGCATATACAATGAAGGTCACTATGGGCTTTAAGAGTCGTGATGTGGTGATTGAATAAAGCTTTGGCATTCTTAATGAGACAAAGGACGATGTTACTATGCCAAGAAGTATTGAGTTTAAGGACAAGATAAAAACATTGTACCTAGTCATGTAAAGCAAGTTGCAACCAATGATGTCGTTGAAGATGGCACCACGCACTACAATCTTTACACAAGCAATATTTTTTGTAAAAAGACACCAATAGTGCCATAAGTTTCGTATGGAGATCACTTGAGTGCCACAAATTTAAAAAAACGATCACTTAAGTGCCATCGGCAATTTGGCTCATTAGAAATCTAACGTGGATGCTAGAAAAGCATACTTGGACGTCAGAGTATTATTTTATTATTATTTTTTAAAAAATTTATTTTGAATTTTGAATTTTTTTACTTTTACTTTTTGTTTATTTATTTATTTTTGCTTTTTCTATTTTGTGCCGGCAACCCTTGCCGGCCGCAAAAGGCCTCGCTTGTGACCACAAAGGCAATGGGCAAGGCCATTGCGGCTTCGTTGGCCACCGGCGAGGGCCTTTGCCGCCCTGCTTGCCCTCACCCACAGCCGGTAGGACTATGAAGGCCCTCGCCATTAGCCGCGAGAGATCAAGGCTGGCGAGGGTCACCGGTGACCCTTACCGGCCTTGAAAAAAGAAATGAAAAAGGGTAACGCTAGACTAGGCGTTTTTCTTTTCTGTTCCGGTGAGGGTTACCAATGACCCTCACCGGCTGCAAAGGCCTTGCTCATAATTGACAAAGTTGCAAAGGCTGTGACATCCTCAATTTTCGACCAATGTACCAAGATCAAATTCGATGGATTTTAACCACGAATTCTAATCCAATTAAGGATATTGGATTTTTTAGGATTAAGAAACGAACATTGGACTTTGTCGCCTTGTTTTCCAATTTTATCGACGGACACTAAAATCGATCCCGAGCAATGGTATTTTTGAATCAAGCGATCAAACGACAGAACCGGCAAGGCTAACGGACCTATTTTCTGTTAAATTCGGCCACTAAGAGGCCCAATAATAGGAAATAACCGTTTTGCCCCTGAAAGCCCATTTTAGGCCCAAATAAAGAACCCATTGGATATCAAGCCCATTAGGCCCATTAAAATTCAAGCCCAAGCCGCGTGAATAGTGCCAACCCATATGAATAGTGCCGAGGGTGGAAAAGACCATTTTGCCCTTTCTAGAAGACTTGGACTTTAAGGGCAATTCTTAATGGGCTAAAGACAAGATCATTAAGGCTTGATGTTGTCTTCTCTTCCTCTCTCCTTCAAGAAGTGACCAAATTCCTCTTCTTGCCTCTCTCTCTCTCTTGCTTTTCTTCTTTCCTCAATTAATTGGCTCAAGTTGTCTTGATTTTCAAGAAGCCAAATTGGATATTTTGGGGTTGCATTATTGAAGAGGCAATGAAGTCTTAGAACTTCAAGGGCAAGCAAGACACACACTCTCTCTCTCACTCACTCACTCTCTCTTGCTTTCTCTCTCTCTCTCTCAAAATTCGTAGCTCCCCCCCTTCTCCTCCATTTTAACCCTTTTTTCTTCTTGTTTCACACCCCTAACCTTGCCGCCGCACTACCCAAGATGTGCCTTGAAGCCGTACCCTTGCCGCTGACGTTCGGGCCACCGTCGCCAAGCCGTGCCGCCATCGTCACCGCCCAAGTCAAGCCAAGCCACCGCCACCACCGTTAATACCCATTTTCCGTCTATGCGCCATCGCCAAGCCACCACCACCACCGCCTTCGCGTCGTCGCCACCGCCTTTAAACGATGAGTTAACTCCCTAATCCTTAATTAGGTTGTTAATTGCACTTAGGGTTCGAATTAGTGAATTTTAGACTTGACTATAGTTAGATGGGTTAACTATGGTTGGGTGAGTTAACCTGGGGTAGGTTAGTTAACCTTGGTTGGGTTAGTTAACCATAATTGGGTTAGTTAACCATGGTTGGGTTAATTAACCGTGGTTGGGTTAATTATTCTATATGTGTTTTGGCATGTGTTAAGATTGGAATTGCCTTAGGAAGGGAATTATTTCATGAATGAATGATATTTCTAGTGAAACTAATGTGTGTTGGCATGTAAATGGTGATTGATGTGATATCGTGCTTATATACTGAATTTTATGCGTTGAAATAATTTAGTAAGCTTGAGAAATGAAGCACGTGATGTTTGACAGGAAAAGCACGTTGGTGTGATCATGTGTGACTTATTCATTGCATTTTATGTGAGAAAATGGCAATATATTTGATGTATGAGCACGGATCATGTGGCATTGGCTAGAAAAATAAGAAGAACTAAATTAGCATGCATGATTGAGGTGCTCGTGTGATCACAAAAGGGAACGGACCCCAAATGGTGATTGGGGATGATGCTTGATTTATCGTAGTCTCGGATCGGGTCGGGATGATGATGATTTATCGGATGCTTGACGGGGTCAGATGACGAATTACGGTGAAGGCCGGACTGATTCTCCTTTAGGAATGCCGTCTGCCTGCGGGAGAGGTCGGGGTGGGGCCGCACCTCGATCGACCAGGAGGAGACATTACCGCGCCTGATGGTTTTAGGGCGATGCTTAGTCATGCCGAAAAACCGCCAACCTTTGGGTTATGCCGTGCCCGAGAGTGGGCATAATCACTAGGCATAAAATTGGACCACGCTTGATTGCATGGCGTGTGAGAAATTGTGTTATATGTTCTGATGTTGTGCTTAGTCTGATGCATTGTTTATAGAATGCCATAATTGATAACATGCAGGGCGTGTGCATGTGCCGAGGCAAGGTAAGAATGCCTGTGATTTGCCTATTGATTGAGTTGAGTCAATTGAACCTCATATAGGTTGTGTAGAGCGAGAGTCGTTCGCTATTGATCTGCCATCGACGTTAGGTTGAATGTTTAGGGTATGTTCTAAGTGAATCAGCACCTTACACGAGGCTTAGATTGTTAACTTACTGAGATTTTATCTCACTTGTTGTTGTTAATCGCTTTTCAGGACATTAGTTCGAAGGGTTGACAGGTGCGGTTCGAGATGTTCTCGCGTAGAGAAGTTTAAGTTAACCTGACCCCCGATATCTTTTTGTTGGTCTGGTTAGGATGTGACCCAAAAGTGAGGGCTTGTAATTATAACTTCCTAGGGTTAAGGAGTATATAAATAAAATGCGAGTTTTATTATGGATGTTTAGTTTCGCTGTTTTTCTGCTATCCTTGCTGTTATTTTTGTCGGGTGGTTGTTATACGTTTTCGCATGCGTTAATTGAAACATAAAATGAATGGGTCGACGACGCGTCCTGGAACATCACATTTCTAATGACCTAAGAAAAGAGATGAAACGGGATGGTCGCGCGCTCGAGGGTTGGGGCGTGACATCCTCGTTTAATGGTATCAGAGCATGGTCATAACCTGGAGTGATAAGGTGTATCGGGTTTTGGGATAATTAGTTAGGAAAACACCCCGTGCTTGTGATCGTTGATTGCTTCTTGACTCTAGCGCATGTGTTTGTAATTGATGTATTGTTTTGACTATTCTATGATGTAAGTGAAGTCTCCAGTTTCTAGGCTTACTGATCTCCTTATTGATTCAGTTTTGAGGATGGTATAGTGGAAGTTCACGACGAATTTTCTTGATGATGGATCCGTGTATAAATGATGTAGTTCATGACCAGAGAATTGATTGAGGAATCTGTGAAGATAGAAGATAGTTTAAGCTTCAATTGTGATTAGAGGCTGTCAATTTTAGTGAGTTTTGGAGCTTGTTGAGGTAAAGTTATCGACTAGTTTGTGGATGATGAAATAGTAAGAGTATGTAGTAGTTCTAGGCTTAAATTGTTGAGAAAACAATAGGAATATGTTCATGGGCATTGACATTTGCAGTTAGTTCATGGATTGAACGAATTCTGGAATTTGTGTTCTCAGGGTTGCCTTAAATTAGAGAGACCGTGAAGATAGGATATTATTTTTAGTTTGGATTGTCTAGAAGTCATTGGAATCACCGCATAGGGTATGGAAATGCTGATATGATGTTTTGATTTGACTGATTTCGAGGTTGGTGATCTTGGATATTCTGAATTTGGAGAAATCGTGAACCTCATTTAGTTCTTTGAGATTAGTTTAGTTGAATCAGTACTTAAGGCAGGTTTTGTTGTTGGATTGATAGATGTGAATCAAAAGACATGCTGAATTGATGTGGTACGGTAAGGAAAATGTGTGGAATGAATACATGGCACGTGGCATTGGATATACATGTGATTGTATATATAAGATAAATGCCCGAAGTGTGTGAAAAGGAGTGAATTAAGTGCCATTCATGTCATGCTGTGTGAAAAACATCTTGATCGAGATGAGGCTTGTGGTTGATGATTGTCACTATTACTAGTTGCCTAGGTTAGGGCGAACCGTGAGGCTCGATATGGGATGAGTCAAGCGGAACACCTACAAACCATGAGTTTCGGTATGGGACGAATTAAGCGAGACTCCCTTCGTAGGTGTGTTGTTTGGGGATGAACCAAGTGAAGGCTGGTGGACCTATAACGACCTGGTCCGATGAGGGCGGGGAATGATCACCGGAGCGAGAGGGCTCGGACAATGTGCGGCTCTTGACAGGCTTCTAGGATGGCAAAGAGGGCAGGAATGAACCAAACTGCACATTGAAAAATGCGGGTATAGGTGTTAAAAACGTATAGAATGAAGGTTGAAATGGGAAAGTCATTTGAGGTCGTGAAAGAAGTATCTTCGAAGATAAGAGCCTTGCGCGGACTAGTGAATAACCGGCATAATCCGTGTGTCTTGGCAAAGATAAGAGCCTTGTGCGAACTAGTGAATAACTGGCATAATTTGTGTGTCTTGGCTAAGAAGAGATTGCATTAGACTAAGGCAGTATGGAACATGAGTCCTTAGCTTTCGTAGCATCGTGCGGGTAGGTCAAGTCTTGATTTCAATTTGATTGTTTGCTTTGAGTTCTGCAATGTGATTGTTGGTTGTGTGCAATTAACATGCATTAGTGCTGAACTGTTCTTGATTATTTTGTGTGATCATTAGATGCTAATTAGAAGCGATGCTTCACGTGTGATTGTGCTGGTAATGTATGACTTTGATGTCATCATCGGAATGGATTGGCTCACCAAGCAACGAGCTACGATGGATTGCTATCGTAAAGCAATTAAGTTTAACCCGTTAGGAAGGGTTAGTTTCGAGTTTGTTGGAAACAAAGGGTTCCCCTCGATCCCCCTTGATTTCGTCACTTGAGGCGACAAGCTTGCTGGATAGTGGTTGCCGAGGTTATTTGGCAACCATGATCAATATGTTGGTTGAGGAACCAAGGATGGAGGACATCGCTAAAGTGCGGGACTTTTCCAATATCTTTCCAAAGGAATTGCTTGGATTACCCTAGAAATGGAAATAGAATTGGTGATTGAGTTAGCCCATAGAATGGAGCCGATTCCCAAAGCGCTATACCGCAAGGCGCTGTCGGAACTAAAGGAATCAAAGGCGCAAAAGCAAGGATTGCTGAATAAAGGATTCATCCACCCTAGTGCTTCGCCTTGGGGAGCGCCAGTTTCATTTGTAAGAAAGAAAGATGGATCGTTGCGTCCTTGCATCGATTATAGGCAACTCAATCAAGTGACGATCAAGAACAAGTACCCGTTGCCAAGGATAGACGATTTGTTTGACCAACTTCAAGGACCTTCGGTATTTTCCAAGACAGACCTAAGGACGGGCTGTCACCAGTTGAGGATCAAGGAGGATGATATACCGAAGATGGCATTTCGTACACGTTATGGTCATTATGAGTTTACGGTAATGCCGTTTGGTCTGACAAATGCCCTTGCTGCTTTTATGGATCTAATGAACCGTGTGTTCAAGGAGTATTTGAATATCTCAATGAAGAATTATGCAGAGATGGTTTATTAGAGTGGCGCAACGGAAGTATAGTGAGGCAACTTACTATTTGGTAAGTTACCTTTTTAAGAAAATAGGAAGTAAGTGTGGAAACATGAGGATATTAGTTATTCAAGTTTAAGTGATAATCTTTTGAGCAATGATATTTTTATGTGGATTAAAGATGAGTTACTGTTTTGATGGTATATGATCCTATAGAAACGAATAAGGTAAATTACATTGGGAGATAGTGAAATCGAAATTGGAGAAATAGTTCTTTTCTAAGTACTATGATTGGAAGTATCTTGTCAAGAATGTATTGGAGATAATTATTTGGTGGATGTAGGAAAGATTAATTCTGAAGTTATGCCATTGAGGAGTTTTATTTGAGGAATTAGTAAAGTTATGAAAAGTATTCGAAGGTTTTGCACCTGAAGTGAGAATTGATCGACATGAATTTTCAATTGGAGAATAAGATGTTCTTAGGCTACGTCTTGAGTAAGATGATAGGAATCTTGATAGATTAGTCAATGGCTGATGAAAAGTTCAGATGATAATGGTTGTGAAATGTGCAATATAGTGTGATCTGATGGATATATGGTAAGTTCGACTTTAAGTATTGACAAATGATATTAGATTCTGGTGCTAAAGGAATTTTTGTAAACGTGTGACATTTTGAAGATCTAAGTTTAGAAGTAATATGGTGGAGTAGGAGTTGTGGAAGTCATAAGTTATGATTTTAGAACAAAAGTATTGATCATTCAGTGATAAGTTATGATCATTGTTATGTATTTGAAGGTCTTGATACAAAGAGTCTTGGTGTATCGATTTGAGGATAGTAATGCGGGATTGAAAGTGCGTGATCATTATTTAAATGAGATGATCTTATCTTGGAGAATTAAGAGTTAATTATTTGGTGGTGCTAAAGGGATAAATTTTGAGATAAGGTTATCAATTATCCCTTCTCGAGGTATTAGCAAGGACATGAGAGGCATTTGAAAAGTTTTTGTAGCAAATAAGAATTGATTTGCACAAGTCTACAAAGGGATAGGATGGCAACTGAAGTCGCCGCCTCCAAGTTTCGAACCTAGGATGTCAGATCGTTTGTTCATTCACGGATACCACTCGACCGAGGCACAAGCAGTGAGACTCAAGTGCAAAAATTTTTATTTAAAAAAACTGGCGCGCGATTGACTTGACCTTTCACAGTTCTCAAAGACATAGAAGGAGAATGCTCAATGGTCCAAAAGTAATTCAAGCTTACAAGCTTTGCCTTGATCTTTAGGATGTCATTAGTGGATGAGTGAGTTACGTACGTAGAAAGGCCAGTACATATATTGGATCGAAAAGAACAAGTGCTCAGGAACAAGGTTATTGCTTTAGTAAAAAGTATTATGGTAGCACTATGTGACATGGAAGAGACGACGTGGGAATGCGAGAAAGTCATGAGCTGCCAGTACTCTCATCTGTTTGAATGATCAGGTAAGGTCTTCAATTTTGAGGACGAAATTTCTTTAAGAGGGGAAGAGTTGTGACATCCTCAATTTTCGACCAATGTACCAAGATCAAATTCATTGGATTTTAACCACAAATTCAAATCCGATTAAGAATATTGGATTTTTTACGATTTTGTCGCCTCATTTTCTAATTTTATCGGTGGACACTAAAATCGATTCCGAGCGATGGTTTTTTTGAATCAAGCAATCGAACGATGGAACCGGCAAGGCCAACGGACCTATTTTATGTTAAATTCGGCTACCAAGAGGCCCGATAATAGGAAATGACTGTTTTGCCTCCGAAAGCCCATTTTAGGCCCAAATAAAGAACCCATTGGATATCAAGCCCATTAGGCCCATTAAAATTCAAGCCCAAGCCGCGTGAATAGTGCCAAGCCCGTATGAATAGTACTGAGGGTGGAAAAGACCATTTTGCCCTTTCTAGAAGACTTGGACTTTAGGGGGCAATTCTTAATGGGCTAAAGATAAGATCATTAAGGCTTGATGTTGTCTTCTCTTCCTCTCTCCTCCAAGAAGTGACCAAATTCCCCTCCTTGCCTCTCTCTCTCTTGCTTTTCTTCTTTCCTCAATTAATTGGTTCAAGTTGTCTTAATTTGCAAGAAGCCAAATTGGATATTTTGGGGTTGCATTATTGAAGAGGCAATGAAGTCTTAGAACTTCAAGAGCAAGCAAGACACTCTCTCTCTTTCACTCACTCACTCTCTCTTGCTTTCTCTCTCTCTCTCAAAATTCGTAGCTCCCCCCCTCCCCTCCATTTTCACCATTTTTTCTTCTTGTTTCACACCCCTAACCTTGCCGCCGCACTACCCAAGACGTGCCTTGAAGCCATTCCCTTGCTGTCGACGTTCGGGCCGCCATCGTCAAGCTGTGCCGTCGTCACCAAGTCGTGCCGCCGTCGTCACCGCCCAAGCCAAGCCACCGCCGCGCCAAGTCGAGCCACCATTAATACCCATTTTCTGTCTACTCGCTGTCGCTGAGCCACCACCTTTGCGTCGTCACCGCCGTCGGCGCCATTAAACGGTGAGTTAACTCCCTAATCTTTGGTTAGGTTGTTAATTGCACTTAGGGTTAGAATTAGTGAATTTTAGACTTGACTATAGTTAGATGAGTTAACTATGGTTGGGTGAGTTAACCTTGGTTGGGTTAGTTAACCATGGTTGGGTTAGTTAACCATGGTATGGTTAGTTAACTATGGTTAGGTTAATTATTCTATGTGTTTTGGCATGTGTTAAGATGGGAATTGCCTTAGGAAGGGAATTATTTCATGAATGAATGATATTTCTAGTGAAACTAATGTGTTTTGGCATATGTAAATGGTGATCGATGTGATATCGTGCTTATATACTGAATTTTATGCGTTGAAATAATTTAGTAGGCTTGAAAAATGAAGCACGTGATGTTTGACATGAAAAGTACGTTAGTGTGATCACGTGTGACTTATTCATTGCATTTTATGTGAGAAAATGGCACTATATTTGATGTATGAGCACGGATCATGTGGCATTGGCTAGAAAAATAAGAAGAACTAAATTGACATGCATGATTGAGGTGCTCGTGTGATCACAAAAGGGAACGGACCCCCAATGGTGATTGGGGATGATGCCTAATTTATCATAGTCTCGGATTGGATCGGGATGATGATGATTTATTGGATGCTCGACGGGGTCGGATGACGGATTGCGGTGGAGGTCAGATCGATTCTTCTTTAGGAATGTCGTCTGCCTGTGGGGGAGATCGGGGTGGGGCCGCACCTTGATTGACCAGGAGGAGACGTTACCGCGCCTGATGGTTTTGGGGTGATGCCCGGTCATGCCGGAAGACCGCTAACCTTTGGGTTGTGCCGTGACTCGAAGAGGTCGAGAACTGCCAACCTTCGGGTGTTGCCGTGCCCGAGAGCGGGTGTAATCACTAAGCATAAAACTGGACCACGCTTGATTGCATTGCGTGTGAAAAATGGTGTTATATTTTCTGATGTTGTGCCTAGTCTGATGCATTGTTTATAGAATGCCATAATTGATAACATGCAGAGCGTGTGCATGTGTTGAGGCAAGGTAAGAATGCCTGTGATTTGCCTATTGATTGAGTTGAGTCAATCGAACCTGATATAGGTTGTATAGAGTGAGAGTCGCTCACTATTGATCTGCCATCGACCTTAGGTTGCATGTTTAGGGTATGCTCTAGGTGAATCAGCACCCTACATGAGGCTTAGGTTGTTAACTTACTGAGATTTTATCTCACTCGTTGTTGTTAACCCCTTTTCAGGACCTTAGTTCGGAGGGTTGATAGGTGCGATTCGAGGTGCTCTCGCGTAGAGAAGTTTAAGTTAACCCGACCCCCGGTATCTTTTTGTTGGTTTGGTTAGGATGTGGCCTGAAAGTGAGGGCTTGTAATTATAAATTCATAGGGTTAAAGAGTATATAAATAAAATGCGAGTTTTGTTATGGATGTTTGGTTTCGCTGTTTTTCTTGCTATCCCTGCTGTTATGTTTGTCGGGTGGTTGTTATATGTTTTCGCATGCGTTAATTGAAACATAAAATGAATAGGTTGATGATGCATCCTGGGACGTCGCATTTCTAATGACCAAAGAGAAGATATGAAATGGGATGGTCCCGCGCTCGAGAGTTGGGGTGTGACAAAGGCCCCAGGAGAGGCCATCATAGGTGAGGGGCCCTCGCCCAGATTGGCAAGGGCCTTTGCCAGCACCCGCAGTCGACAAGGGTTTCTAGTTACCCTCGCTAGCACAAAAAAAAGAAAATAAAAAAGGGTAAAAATATCAAAAAATAATAAGAAAATCTGCGTATGACGATTTGCCATAATTGGCACTCAAGTGAGTGTTTTTACTTCGATGTGACACTTAAGTGAGCCAAAAAAAAGTTATGGCACTCAAGTGATCTCCATACAAAATTTATAGCACTCTCGGTGTCCTTTTGCCCAATATTTATTGAGGGATGTGAAATCTTCAAGGAGGTCGAAAGCTTCAAGGAGTGAGTAATCTTGAAGAGGGTTAAGAGATGCAAAAGTGAGGGACACATAGAAAGAGAAGTCACCTAGTGTGTCGAAAGGTGATTTGGGTAATGAACAGAAGTCTAAGATAAGGTCACTTTGTGAAGAGGGGAAGGAGTGGTTCGAAGAAAGTCTAGTTGAGGAAAAGAGGGAACATATGGACGAGGCCTTTCAAGATCATCAAAAAATTTCAAATGACGAGATGAGTGGGAGTAATGATGAGGAAAGTGAAACCAAACCTAATAGTGCAATTGTTAAGGATCGAGAGATTCAAAAGGGGGGAAGAGAGTGGGGAAGTAACTTGGAATTTGCAGAGGAAGTTGATCATTATAAGGTTATTGGGAAAAACTTACACGATGAAGAATCTCTTAAACAAGACAAGGGTTTTGATCTTAAACTCAAAGAAGAAGGAGCACGATCACAAGAGTTAAAAGAAGAAAAGGTAAGGTTCTTCTACAAACCATTTGAGCTAAGGTCTGTATTACCTAAAGGTAAAATTAGCTTGATTGGAGAAAGGCTTGTACATAGCTTTAAAGACAAAGGCAAGAGTGTTGGTTTTACGCCAATTGAAGTCGCTGAAACTGCAGAAGAACGCGTATGGGTTGAAAGAGAATTTAGAGATGTTATGAGTAGTAGAGACATGGACATGGAAGGGTTAAGTACTATGGGTTTTGAGTTGTTCTCAAGCTACCCTATTAGGAAGGTAGAAAAATCATATAATTTGGGCGAAGCCTAAGGAAGTTTTGGTGTATCAAGGATCTCTCAGTAATGGAAATGATTCTCTTTATCAGTCTCAAGCCATGAAGGGCAATTTAAATAGAGAGCTCGTCCAAGGACTAAATCTTAGAGTATCTGAGGGAAGCAGTAAAATGCATAGTGGACTAGACAGGCAATCGAGTTTTAACAAACAATTGTTAGGAGGGTGTCACGACCTACCCTTTTCAAGGGGATAGGGTTTAGAGGTTCTTACCCAACATGGTGCGAGCTTTTTGACAGCTCGTCTACCAAGGGGCGGAGGCACTCCCAAGCCTCACATCTCACGTGACACGTGGGACTGTCCCATTTTTCATTTTAAGCCTAAGTTTGTTAAGTATAGAGTCGCCACTAACTGTTTTAGGGTGGGTAGGTTAGAAACCCAAACGAGTTGAGGGAGGACCAACTCAATCTTACAGAATCAGAGATTCTAGATTCGGAGACTTGCTTACGCTAATATTTCTATTAATGCCATTTTGGTACCTAATTGGTTGGTGTGTTTTCTAAGTGATCATGCAATCTTGACATTCTTGTAATCCTAAATGTTAAAGCCGTTTGTAGGTGAGCACACAATATGTTTTTGTGATTTTTTTCATTTAAAGGTCTAGGCTAATTCTATCCTAGAAAAGAAATTAACACACAATGCATCCAAATATAATGCATGAAGTAAACACCCAAGTAATTTAAAACGAGCTACTCCAAATGCAAGAAAAATAAAACCCACAACTCGTCGGGCATTAATGATTGCAAACCCTTTACAAAAATGAGAGAGTGACCGGAATGGACATCGGTCAATCGCCATCTCCATCGAATAGGAAGGGTCACCTCACGATGGGCGCCCCATTGGGATATTGATTCTCAATTCGAAACACTTATCACTTAACATTCAATTAACAATCAATTTCAAACAATGACAATCAAGTGGCCTTGGGATCGGCCTTTGAATGCATGCATTTGGCAATCCCTACCCAATTTAGCCATTAAGGTCGGTTGATGTGATTAGTGCATTAGACCCTCACTTGCGAAAGCGGCGTAAAGGGTTGATGCGACCAATCCCTAAAGCAAGCACTAATGGTTTCCCAATGGATTAACTATCGATCACACATCGAAGTTCTAATCCATACATCTATCAAAGACAATCACAAGCTCATAAACATGCGACATGGCATAAAAATCAAATTAAGCTAACAAACAAGGGTAACACACTTGCCTTGTATACAAATTGGATTTCATGATCAACGAACTCATTACTCTAGCAAACGAGATTCAATCGTGGAAAAACACATATCATTGGAAAACTTAGGAAATTAGATTTTAAGGTTAAGAGGAAAATTTCGGCCAATTTGGTTCAAAGGAAACAATAATTTGGCAAACAGACCCAAAAGTCAGAAAACAATTCCAGTTTTGATCTGAAATTTTGATGGTTTTGAAAAAATTACAAATGATTGTCTAAAATCACGAAACTTCACGGATCACAAGATCAAGATGTCCTGAGCAATTTTCGTGTTTTGAGTTTTTTCAAAAGAGCCCTTTAAGTTGGTGACAATTAATGATTTCACCCTGAAGGTCAAGTTTCACCGATTTCGCGAATCAGTTTGCACACTGTCTGTGTTTTGCAAAATTGAGATACCAAACTAAATACCCATTACACCAAACTGTACAAGTTACTAAATAAGACCCCAATGAACAACTTTCAAGTTTTTGAATTTTACAAATAACGAAAGCAACCTCATCGTTTTGATAAAATAAAACAGGACATCATTCTGTCCTCGAATCCTGAGAAAATTGGATCGAAAAGATCGGTAATGTAGGTGTCAATTTGGCCGACCTACCGACTTATTTTGGCCATGAACCTTTTTCACAGAAGATACATGGATGTGTTCTACAACCTTCATGTAGAACGTTTTTCTAAATTCTGTGTGGAAAAAATCGTGAAAAATCGGGAACGCACGAAGGTCAGTTAGGAAAACAGAAAAATCAAAGGAAAACAGAAATTGTTTTTGAGTTTTTGAAATCTGCCTCCTGATTGTGAAAGGACTTTGATATAGTAAAAAAGCTTCATTTTAGCTCCACAACTACTCAAATCAGAGCTTGAGATGTCATCTTCGATTGTTTAGTTTATGACTTTTCAAGAAAATACGTTTGTTAAGCCAAAAAGCCAACCGAAGCTGACTGGTTCAGAGAAACGAGTTTTTCAGTGTGTAGTATCATTAAACAAGCAACAAGTATGCAAGATAAGGTCATCTATCATCATTTTAAGCCCAAAAGAAGCACATAACAACAGCCAAAAGAATATTCACAACCTCACAACCACAAAGAACCATGCGGTTTTCCATTCAACCAATGGAGGTTGTATTCTAAGTGATAGATGGACCCACCTTTGCCGATGATCGAACGGAGCTCAAATGAGCTATTTGGCGACCAAAGGACTCCAATGGATGACTGAGAATAGCCCAACAACTCTGGATCGAAAGAAAACGAACGACATTAGAACCGTTTAAACAAAGAAATGAGGACTAAAATGAAAGAGATGAAGAAGGGGTGGTCCGACAGTCGTATGGAGCAACTCCGAACACTAGGACATTAAGGACATGGCGAGGAATGGCATCGCAAGAGTTGGAATGCCAAAAGATGCCAGGAAATGGTGCCGGAAAGGACTTCTGCCGGCAGGGATGATCACCAACATACCCGCCGGTGATAAGGCCAAGCGAGAATCGGCAGGAAAAGTGGGTTGCCGACGGTGGTGGTGGTCGGCCAATGGTGCGACGGGGTGGAGGAGAGTGTGGGGGTCACGATGGTGATGGTGGTTCGCCGGTGGTGGCCGACAAAAGGGCCAGCCAAAGGAGAGAGAGAGAGAGAGAGAGAGAGAGAGAGAGAGAGAGAGAGAGAGAGGGGGAGTGAGCGAGAGAGAGAGATATTTCTAAGACATTTTCAAAAGTGGCTCTGTCAAGAATGATTCCCCCCTCCTTAGGGTTTTGGGAAAATATGCCTTATATAATGTCCCTTAAGTGATCTAATTTTGGCCTTGATTGATTAATGGTTGAGATTCAAACTTATTCCACAAGCTAGTGGCATTTCTGTAATTTAAGCTCAAAAGGGTGAGGAATGGGCGGGCCTTGGGAAATGGGCCAACCAAATGGATTGGAAAATGGCCCTAATGGGCAATGGTTGGACTGGTTCGGCCCGAATGGAAGAGGTTCAATTTTTTGGCCCGTTTTTGCTCTAAATTCTCATATTTTTTGCTCTAAAAGGCTTGAATAAAAGTTTCCCAATTAAGCAAGATCAATGCTTGACCCGGTTTAATTAAATCATCAATTACCTTCACTTTGGAAATGGCATGGGGGATTTGATGCCTAATATCCTACGGATCAAATGTCATAAAAGAAGTAATATTCAAAATCAAAGCTAAGAAAAGGTTAATTTTTGTATTTTTACGAATTTGTACAATTTTTGTATTTTTTGAAATCAAGGTCCAAATGACCTTTAAATGTAAAGCTAATGCTATTTTAAAACTTAAATGACTTTTTTGTTTGAAAAAAATGGTTTTGTTGTGATCAAAACTCAAGTTTCAAATTTTACTTTTAAATGACTGATCGGCTAAAGAAGCTCGTTTACTATGTCAGAGTCTTTTTGCAATCAGGAGGCAGATTTCAAAAACTCAAAAACAATTTCTGTTTTCCTTTGATTTCTCCATTTTCCTGACTGACCTTCGTGCGTTCCCGATATTTTCCACATAGAATTTGGAAAAGTGTTCTACATGAAAGTTATAGACCACATCCATGTCTATTCTGTGAAAATGTTTCATGGCCAAATGAAGTCGGTTGGCTGGCCAAATTGACACCTACATTACCGATCTTTTCGATCCTATTTTCTCGGATTCCAGGACAGAAAGTTGTCCCGTTTTATTTTGTCAAAACGATGAGGTTGCAGTCATTATTTGTAAAATCCAAAAACATGAAAGCTTTTCATTGGGGTCTTATTTAGTAACTGACACAGTTTCATGTAGTAGGTATTTATTTTGGTATCTCAATTTTGCAAAACATGGACAGTGTGCAAACTGGTCTGTGAAACTGGTGAAACTTGACGTTCAGGGTGAAAACATTAATTTTTACCAACTTAAAGGGATCTTTTGAAAAAACTCAAAACATAAAATTTTTTCAGGACGTCTTGATCTTGTGATCCGTGAAGTTTTGTGATTTTAGAGAAGCATTTGCTATTTTTTCAAAACCATCAAAGTTCCAGATCAAAACTGGAATTGTTTTCTGACTTTTGGGTCTGTTTGCTAAATTATCGTTTCCTTTGGAACCAAATTGGCCGAAATTTCCCACTTAACCTTGAAATCTAATTTCCTAAGTTTTCCAATGATATGTGTTTTGCCACGATTGAATCTCGTTTGCTAGAGTAATGAGTTCGTTTATCATGGAATCCAATTTGTATGCAATGCGAGTGTGTTACCCATGTTTGTACGATACCACGAGCTTGTTTGTTAGCTTAACTTGATTCTTATGCCATGTTGCATGTGTATGAGCTTGTGATTGTCTTTGATAGATGTATGGATTAGAAATTCGATGTGTGATCGGCAGTTAATCCATTGGGAAACCATTAGTGCTTTTTTTAGGGATTGGTCGTATTAACCCTTCACGCCGCTTTCACAAGTGAGGGTCTAATGCACTAATCACATCAACCGACCTTAATGGCTAAATTGGGTAGGGATTTCCAAAATGCATGCATTCAAAGGCTGATCCTGAGGCTACTTGATTGTCATTGTTTGAAATCGATTGTTAATTTAATGTTAAGTGCTAAATGTTTCGAATTGAGAATCAATATCCCAATGGGGTGCCCATCATGAGGCGACCCTTCCTATCTGATAGAGATGGCAATCGATCAATGTCCATTCCGGTCCCTCTCTCATTTTTGTAAAGGGTTTGTAATCATTAATGCCTGACAAGTTGTGGGTTTTATTTTTCTTGCATTTAGAGTAGTTTGCTTTAAATTACTTGAGTGTTTACTTCATGCATTATATTTCAATGCCTTATGTGGTAATTTCTTTTCTAGGATAGAATTAGCCTAGACCTTTAAATGAGAAAACCACAATAACATATTGTGTGCTCACCTACAAACAACTTTAACCTTTAGGATTAAAAGAATGTCAAGATTGCATGATCGCTTAGAAAACACATTAACCAATTAAGTACCAAAATGGCGTTAATAGAAATATTAGCGTAAGCAAGTCCCCGAATCTAGAATATCTGGTTCCATAGGATTGAGTTGATCCTCCCTTAACTTAATTGGGTTTCTAACCTACCCACCTTAAAACGGTTAGTGGCAACTCCATAGTTAACAAACATAGACTTAAAATGACAAATGGGATAGTAAAAAAGCTCACACCATGTTGGGTAAGCACCTTTGAACCATATCCCCTCAAAAAGGGTAGGTCGCGATAGCTTGGTGACTCCGCTAGAGATTTGGTTAGGACCATAAGTGGATTTAAGCCATAAAAATTGATTGGGTGATTCTAATACACTTCTTTCTTGATAGTGCGTGTCAAAGTCACGTGGAAAACGAGGTTAGTCCACAAACCCGTGTTAAATGTTTTTGTAGGTGGGAGTTATAAGGGGAGAAATGATTATCGACAGTTTATTTTGTAGGTGAAGTAAGGATGTATGCATGTATGTTGGGTTATATTGAAGTGTTGGATGTCGCTTTACTTTTAAATGAATGTTCAAGAGTTTGAGCACGACACAAAATGCACATACAACCTGCAAGAAAAGCCCAAATCGCATCTAGGTACACAATCATGAGGTGTCGAAAGGAGGAACTCGTGTGGGGAATGACCCACGGCGATCCAATTTTGACCCCGCTCATTCCAAAAGGAAATTAAGAGAGCTACCCGACTTGCATGTGGGCAGTATATCTCATTGTTTTCAATTTAGAGGGGGACCTTAAGCCTTTAGAAATCCTACCTTCTTAGATGAGCCTCACGCTTGCATGTGACGTGTCATTGTGGTTGCCATCATTCCCTCTCCCATGGTTGGTTTGTAAGTATCGTTTCAAATCCATCTCATTTACTTTCAAATGCAAAGTCCTTTCTTTCAAACTATAATATGTGGTAATTGGTCCAAATGCCCTTAGGTCTAGACATTATGGGAGTTCCTGAGGTTCGAATCTTTCCCATCCCAAGGAAAGAATTGTTGGATATGTGGGACACGCTCAAGCTGAGTAAGAAGACCTATATGGAAAAGAAGATTGGCTACCTCATTCAACTCTTAGAAGATTGGCTACCACAAATTGCTTTGGTCAAAGCTTTGGCCCACTTTTGGAATCCCAAGACCTTAACCTTTGTGTTTGGTCATCATGAACTAACTCCAACTTTAGAGGAACTAGAAATCATCATAGGAAATTTCCCTTCCTTTGGTTTAGTTGGTTTAGTCGAGCCCTCGATAGGTGTCAACCCCATTCCACTTATAAGCTAATTCTTGAAAATCGAAATCTTCGAGATTAGAAGGATTCTTACGCATAATTCAAATGGCCTTCCCTTGTCCTACCTTGAACGAAAGTTTCGTACCTTACCTCCTAGTGCCGATACATAAAATGCAAAGATCTTTCTCCTAGCGTTCTTTGGATTCGTCCTCTTCCCATACACTTGCAAGACCAGAATCCATATGTCGTGCATGTCATCAATAAAGTCCTTCACCTAAAGGGTTTCATAAACATGATTCTAGCCGAAATATTTACCTCTCTTGATCGCTTCAAAGAAAACAAATCCGGAACTCTTAGAGCACCCATAGGCCTTCTTCAAGTGTGGTTCCTTTCTCACATCAAAGAACTTGGGGCACACATGTTCATCTCCGACATAAGCCAAACTTCCAATCCACTTCTTAGATTCCAAGATGTTCAATCTTTTTGTCCATCATTGAGCATTCTCATCGTGGTTTAACAATCTAAAGAATCTCACTCACGATCAATTCATGTGGGAAACCGCTTGGGTTTGGTTTCCTAATGCCTGCCTTGCCCATCCAATCCCACTCTTAGGTTTAACCGAATCCACTTCCTACTATCCCTTAAGAGTCGCTCATCAATACTGCATGCTCCAAGAGATCCTTCCTCCTTTAGAGTTATGGTTATTCTATTTCGACTTTCGCAAAGAGGTTGTAAAAAAAGACCAAATCGATGGCTTGAAGCAAGAAATCCGCCGCATGATGGACATCCTTCACTTTGGTCTACCGAGAGAGGTCGAATGGGTCACCGAGTTAGAAGGAGAAATGTTGGAGCACCATGCTTCAAGAGAATACATCTCTTGCTATATCGAGCTCGAAGCGATCTTCCTCCCGGTCCTCACCACAAATCCGACCTCAAGGAAGATCCAATTGGAGCATGCCATAAGGGAAAGAGATGAAGCTTTAGCCTGCATTAAGCGTTTAACCCAAGAGAACAAGCGGCTCCACTTGGGACGTTGAGATCCCATAATGACTAGAAGTTCTAATTCTATTTGAATTTATTTTTCCTTTCCTAGATGATGTAATAGGGTTTTCCTCTTTTTTTGTTACTTTAGGAGGATGTAATAGGGCTTCACCTCATGCTTTATTTGTTAAAGATGTAATAGGTTTCCCCTCTCCCTCTCTCTTGTCTTTAGGATGATGTATAGGATTTCCTTACCATCTTTGTCATGTAATCCTCTTGGATTCAAATAAAAATTAGAGGGGCATTTTAATTAAAAACCACATGTCATCCCTTCAATTGTATAATTTCTCATGAAAGAAATTTTGATAAGAAATCGTTTATGTAGGATTGGGCTTACATAAATATTTTTTACCTCTATTTCATCATAAGAAAATATAAAATTGCAGGCTTTTTATATTTTCTTATCTATTCATTTTTCCGTGTACCAATTTTTCTTCTTTTGTTACAAAGGTACTAAATAACGATAGAAACAAGATCCCGTGTAAGGACCCATTCACAAACAAGAATGGAAAATCAAGACGCAAACACTCTCTTCACCAATGTGGAGGCGCAATTGACGAATCTTAATGCCATGGTGGCAGAGATGCTTAGAAAAATGAATGAGGCTCTCGCCCCGGCTTGTGTTGAGAACGTTGTCCTTGTGGCGCTTATGGAGCCACTAGTAGTTGACACCCTCAGAGAGAAGCTGATGCAAAGGTCCCTCCTGTTGTCTTGGTGGTAATAGATCTCGAAGCCAAAGAACCTAGCAAGCATCTCGGTGATGATGGCATAAAGCGGTTGACTAAGGTCAAGGAGCACTTATCTATGCTTAGGGGGTATGAACTGAAGGAGTTTGATGAAGTGGCACCTTATTAAAAAATGAATGTCCCAGAGTCCTCTAAGGAACTAGAGTTCGTAAGAAAGTATGACGGCACCAATTGTCCGAAGACTCATTTGAGGTATTATTTAAGGAAAATGGTATGTTACTCCGACAACACTCCTCTACTTATCAACACGTTCCCGGATAGTCTGGAGGGTGTCGCTTTGACATGGTTCCTAGACCTTGATCTCAAGAAGACAAAGGAGTAGGATGACTTGGCTAACGCATTTCTTCACCATTATAAGTTCAATTATGAGATTGCCCCTACTTGTGAAGAATTGGAGGATATCTAGAAGAAGAGGAATGAACCCTTTAGGGCCTATGCGCAAAGATAGAGGATGATAGCTTCTCAAGTAAAATCGCCCATTAGCGAGAAAGAAAGCATGAAGATTTTCCTCAAGGCACTATCGGCAGAATACTTCCAGAAGCTTTACACGACCAGTTGCTTATCATTCTTGCACCTAGTAGAGGTTGGGGAGACCATAGAATGGGCCTCCTGCGATGGGAGGGTAACCGAAAGAGATATGAAGAGATTCCCTATGAAGAAAGATAAAGAGCCTGTCACCAATATGGCAGTTGTTCAAGCCTTGAATGTTCCGAAAACTTACTCAAATCCTCCAATGAAGCAGTTTGTGATTTTTGGGAGTTCGTCGCAAAGCTATGAACTGAGGAAGAAAGGCCCACAAAGGCAATTCTCTCCGTTACCAAGACCGTTGTCTAAACTCTTGCCTATGCTACTTGAGAGGAGGATGGTCATCAAATAAGTGCCGCGTGATGATCCCTCAAAGTTTGCCGGGTTTGATGTCACTAAAACTTGCGCCTACCACATGAGAGAGAAGGGGCATAAGCACCGACAATTGTTTCACCTTGAGGAACAAAGTTCATAATCTTATTGATAAAGGGATCCTATCCTTCAAGGATGACGTGCCAAATGTGCAACAAAATCCATTGCCTAATCACCTCGAGGTGTGAATATGATCTTCGATGATGTGAAAGGGGATAAATATGCTTTCATGGTTGATGTCGCCAAGTTACATGGAATTTTGTCACTAACCGGACAATGCCAAGAAAGAGGTGACATAACTGTGGAAGACAAGATGAAACGCATTTCCAAGATGATCGATATGGGAATAATTTGACATGCTGGAGAGGAAGAAGCGGATGTGATGCTGTTGTCTGCCAAAATCGACCTATCTTCTGAAGACTTCGTGTGTGAGATCGTTTGGGAGCTTGAAGCCGTGGGAGCTTACGATAATGATCTTGAAGTTAAAGAAGTAGAACCTTCGCTTGTGGTGAAAGATGAAGAAGATGTAGAACCACCAAGCATGTGGCACGATGAGGGAGTTATCCTTGATTTTGAATTGGATGAGGAAATGAATCGTTGAGATTATGAATTCATAGAGTTAACCCGCTTCGGCGGTGGAAGAGGCAGAAAATTTTTGTTTGATCATCCTCTTGAAGAGGTGTTCACCAAATCCCCCATGATACTTCAAGACGATGTGATGATTGGAATCTTTTATGAGTTCTTTGATGATGAAGACGATGTGAATGTTATTCTCACTGAAGATGAGCTCGCCGAGGCCCATTCTAACCTTTTGGAGTAAGGATGCTTTCTATCTTTTCCTAGTATCGTTTCCTTAAGTGCTTTTCTCTGTGTGGGAATCGTTTATTTCCTTTATGAGAACATTCCCAATTGAATTTTGAGCCGTTGGTTCAAGGGGGTCTCTTTTGTAAAACGGCCTTATCTTTTCCAATTCAATAGAATGTATATGCACGCCTTATTAAGGATGTGTGGCAATACTCCAAACTGGGCCTATGACGAAAATTGATACATATCTTGAGACCTAGGCTTCCACACGCTTCCTAGTTCCTAAAAACCCTTTTGGAACAAGGATGTCTGAGGATATGAGGACAAGTTCCCTAAGTTGCTTTGTCAAACTATATTTTCAAAGATGTTTCCAAAAATAGCATGCATTATGTTTATTCCATGAAAGTATACTAACCATTTACATCACATGTCAGGCATAACATCTTGCATTCTCACAATAGTTACATTTATGGCTCGGACTCACAAAAGGGCTATCCTTCCGACTTCAATATAAGTGATCATAAGGATATCGAGCGCAATTGAGATTGCCATGAAGAGTCTAAGCCGTTAACTATAGAGCAAACAATTACTATAAATCTGGGCGATGATCAAAACATCAAGAAAATTTTGTCGAAGATGGCGGAAAACTATAGAGATTGGCATGAATGGCTGCTGTATGCGTTAATGGCATATCGAACGTCAATTTGAACCGCAACTGGGGCAACAACCTTTTCCTTGGTTTATGAAATGGAAGTGGTCTTACCCGTGGAAATAGAGATTCCCTCGGTAAGAGTCCTCTCTCAAGTTGAGCTTTCCGAAGCCAAGTGGGTTCAACAGAGGTATGAACGATTGTGCATGACTAAAGAAAGGAGGTTGAAAGCCTTATGCCATGGTCAAAGTTACCAAAAGTGAGTGGTCAAGTCGTTTAACCGTAAAGTTCGATTGATGAGCTTCGAGGTTGATGACCTCATCTTGAAGAAGGTCTCATTCAGAGTTCAAGGTCCCCTTGGAAAGTTCACGCCAAATTACGAAGGCCTTTATATTGTCAAGAAGGTCATATTCGGTGGGGCCCTAATCCTTGTAGAAATGGATAGCCAAGAGTTGTCAATGCTTGTAAATGCTGATGCTATTAAGAAGTTTTACCCATGAATGAAATTCGAAGGCCATTGTGCCATTTCTTCGTTGAAGTCCGAGTCACTTTAGGACATTTGCATACTATACATCCAAATCATTTGCATGTTCGTTCATTTTGCAGCCTACAAAGAAAGGCTACATACCTGAAGTCGAAAGAAAGAAGCTAAGCGTCAATCAACAAAGGAGCCTAACACAAGGGTTAAGGTGTGTCTTCCAAGTTGACACCTTCAAAAGGATGTGTATTAACGTGATCCGTTTTGTATTCTTATAGGGAAACCCCAAACAAATGGACTCACTGACCAATACGAGCCAAGTAAGTTTCCCTTTTCCTTGAAATGGTAAAAAGAATCCCTTTGGGTAACTTTTGAACAAAGATGTTTGAAAATCATTTCAAAGTCTAGTGACTAAGAAAGGTTCGGGTTAATCTAAAACTTAGTTTTCAAAATTTTGAATAGCATTTTTCGATTGATCATTCATGAATTGACTCATGCATTATTTATCAAGAAATCTCCATAGAGGGTGCTTCGAAATGAATGATTTTTGAGAAAACAAAAGAGATGTGTTAAGCATGCCAAGTAGATACCCTTGAGATGACAAAAGGCAATCCAAATCCAAACACATCCCTATACACTTTTGAGCGAAAGAGTTGAGCAAAAAGAAAACCATGTCTTAGGACATAGGGTTTAATGGCTTTAAATACATGGGTCGAAATGATAAAAGACAATTCATTTTTTTCCTTAAATACTTAAACAAATCCCTTGCTAGCTACCTTGAGCCTAAATAGGGAGATTATCTTCTCAAAATACTCCTGTCAAGAACTACCCCACACTGGGACAAGAAAGGAGGTTTTGGTTGAAAAATTGGAGAAAAAGATCAAAAAAAGAGTTAATTTCTTTCACTTGCGTTAACCTTTTTGTGTTAGCTTCAGGTGAACTTCCATTGAAACTCGAAGCATCCCAAAGGGAAGAAAGAGCATTCTCTTCAATACCTTAAACACTTCCACCCCTCATGGGATCAAGCTGAACTTAAAAACAAATTAACCTTTTTGTGTTAGCTTCAGGTGAACTTCAATTGAAACTTGAAGCATTCCAAAGGGAAGAAAGAGCATTCTCTTCAACACCCTAAACACTTCCACCCCTCATGGGATCAAGCTGAACTAAAAAACACATTAACCTTTTTGTGTAGCTTCAAATGAATTTCCATTGAAACTCGAAGCATCCTAAAGGGAAGAAAGAGCATTCTCTTCATTACCCTAAACACTTCCCCCCCATGGGATCAAGCTGAACTTAAAAACCTTCCTTCCAAAATCTCAATTGGTGATTATCTCCTTACACTGCAGCAAGGCAAATGGTTTACAAAAAAAAATCACAAAGAGGTGCATCTCGTGGTCCCTCGAGAGTCCTAAGAACTAATCAAGCCAAAAAACGAAAGAGGCAAATAAAAAATCAAAAGGGTGTGAAAAAGCAATGTGCCTTGTAAAAGCAAGACTGATACCCAAGAAGAAAGCCAAAAAGGCAATCTAGAAAAGCCAAAGTGCAATTGAAAGTAAGATGTCTGAATCAAAATCCCAAAAGTAGCTACAAAAGGGGCATAGCTCCTTCATAATAAAGTAGAGAGAATTAAATGGACTCTCGAGACAAAGTGGGATCCCTAAAGTCAAGGATGTTCGAAATTGAGTGGTTGGTAACCATGCCAAGATAATCACCAATTTTCATACATAAACCTTCGTCATTAAAATACCTACACACATAAAAACCTTTGAAAACACTTCAAGCCTTTTGAGCCTTTCACTAAACCAACCTCACAACTTTCCTGAAATCTCTTTTGATTGGGATAATTCACGTGGATGTGGGAATTTCACACTAGAAGCTACCACTTGAAGGAGTGGAAACAATCATTTCTTTCTTATCTTCAAGGTTCTTGACTTATAGACCCGACGGAGATATACTTCATAGGAATTTTCTTGCTTGGCCCCAAAGTGGAAACCCTTTATGTAAGCCCTTGACCAAGCTAACCTTACGGTCCCTTAAAAGACCTTTCGGATTGACCAAATTGTATTCTTTGCGAACATTCCCAATAGCCTTTGATGTGGGTTATGAGAGAATTATTTTCCTAAGAGGAGCATTTTCCACATCAATGGTTGGGATAAAAAAAGCCTTTTCTTGAGAGCTGTGGTGAGAAGACATTTCCAATTAAGGTATTCTATTTGGCACTCTTTAAGCATATTTCTTCGAGTCTACCAAAATCATTTGGCTCAAAACCCTTCCTCCAAAGGAATTTTTGATGACTAATGACAATTTTTTAGCATCGAATATCAATTGCATTGAATGACATTCAGAGGTTTTCGTGCAAAACCCAAAACCCTGTTGGTTTGCCAAAAAGCAATCTCGGAACCTTTTCAAAGATATTTCACCCAAACGTGGTGCTTTCCCAAAATTCCATTAGATTTATTTCATGTAAATTCGAAACCTTTTTAAAATTTTATCCCTTGTGAATGTTCCTAAAATTTCCCTTTGATTAGCCATAACACGATCTTGGAAGCCCATTTCCAAAATGAAATTTTCCCAAGTGGTATTACAAAGCACATTACAAGTATGTGGTCAAATGACGCAACTTGTAGCTTTGAGTACGGTGGTACCCAATAGTCCTTTTGAATGCATACGAGTTGTAACTTAGGAGCAAATCACCCTCCAAGTGATCGCATGATTTTTCAAACTAACTTCTTTTGAAAATGGTGAAACCAATGGTTATTTGATGTGTGCGTAGGCTTGTAGCTTAGGAGTCTTCACCCTCCAAGTGAGTGCGACGTCGCATTTCAAAATATCGGTGAAAATCAATAGTCATTTGTGATATCCCCAAATTTCGACCAATGTATTAAGATCGAATTCGATGAGTTTTAACCATGAATTCTAGTCCGATGAAAAGTATTGGACATTACGTAATAGAGATATCAAAGTTTATCGGTAAACCCTAAACTTTCGGATAAGTGACGGTAAGCCGAAAATTGAGAATCAAAAAGACGTTACGAACTTGGCATAAACCAACAGGCCTATTTCCTATCAAATTCGGCCACCACGAGGCCCTATAAGTGGAAATTACCGTTTTGCCCTCAAAAGCCCATTTTTAGCCCAAATAAAGAGTCCATTGGATATCTAGCCCATTAAGCCATTTTAAATTCAAGTCCAAGCCCACGTGAATAGTGCCAAGCCCATATGAATAGTGCCAAGAGGGGAAATTACCAAAATACCCCTTCTAGAAACTTGGACTTTAAGGGACAAAAATTTATGGGCATAAGACAAGCTAATTTAAGGCTTGGGCATGAAAGTTTTCTTTTCCTTCATTGTAGCAACCCCCTCATCCTCTCTCTCTCTCTCTCTCTCCTTCAATTATTGTCCTAAAGTTGTCTTAAATTTCAAAAGTCAAAGTTGATAAATTTTGGGGTTGCAATAATGCATTGGACGTTCAAGACAAGGCAACTCTCTTTCTTTCTCATTCTCACTCTCTTGCTCACTCTCACTTTCTCTCTTTCTTTCTCCTCAAATTCGTCTATCCCCCCATCTCCTCCATTTTCTCCTTTTTTCCTTCTTGTTTCACACCCTTCACCTTATCGTCGTGCCGTCCAAGCCATGCCATGCCCTTGCTGCACCCTTGCCACCATTTGGATCGCCATGCCGCCAAGCCAAGCCGCTTGTAGTCGCTGTCGCCGCCATCCATCGCCATGTAGCCATGCTCGTGCCAAGCCCAAACCATGCCCTCACCTCTGCACCAAGCCGCTGAGCCATGACGTCGTGTTGCCGCGTCGCATCACCGATCGTCGCCGCCGTTGTTAAACTAGTGAGTTAACTCCCTAATCCTTGGTTAGGTTATTAATTGCGCCTGGGGTTAGATTAAGTGAGATTTGGGATTAATTATTGGTGGATTAGTTGATTAGTTATCTTGATAAGTGATAAGTGAGGATGATAAGTTATCTTGATAGGTGATAAGTTATCACAAAGGTGATAAGTGATGGTGATAGGTTATCAAGAAAAGTGATAAGTGGAAGTGATAACCTATCAAGGAAAGGTGATAAGCTATCATCAAAGGGATGATAAGCTATCACCAAAGGGGTGATAAGCTATCGATGATTAGATGATAAGCTATCATGATTAGTTGATAAGTCATTGATTAATGTGTTTTGTGCATGTGATATGCGGTAGTTCTATGCATGCGTTTGTGTTGTTTAAAGGGTAGGTTACCTTAGAAAGATGGTTGCCTCTTGGACTGTGGTTTTCTAGTTGAAAAGAATGCATTTTTGGCATATAAATTATGATTCATGAGGTGTCGTGCTTGGATACCAAGTTTTAGGTGTTGGAATAATCTAGAAGGCTTGAAAAATGAAACAGGTAAAGTTAGACAGGTTAAACATGTACATGTGATCATGTGTGATTATTTTATTGCATTTTTATGTGTGAAGGATTGTAATGATTTTGTCGTATGAGCACGAATCATGGCATGAGCACGTATCATGATTGCATTGGTTAAAAGAAAGAAGAAATGAGATTGTATGCATGATTGGTGTGCTTGTGTTATCACAAATTGTACAGACTCTCAATGGTGATTGGGGACGATGCTCGATTTTATCAATGATATTATTGGATGCCCGGCGGGGGTTCGAATGACGGATCGCAGTAGAGGCCAGACCGATTCTCCTTATAGAATGCCATTTGCCTACGGGGGAGGTCGAGGTGGGGCCGCACCTTGATCTTCTAGGAGGAGACATTGCCGTGCTCGATGGGGCGGGATGATGCCCGGTCATGCTAGAAGACCGCCAACCTTTGAGTTATGCCGTGGCCTAGAGAGGTCGAGAATCACCAACCTTCGAGTTGTGCCATGCCCAAGAGCAAGTGTAATCACTAGGCATAAAATTAGAACACGCTTGGATGCATTGCGCATGAGAAATGGTGATATGTGTTCTGATGATGTGCCTGAGAAACGGTGATATGTGTTATGATGATGTGCCTTGGCTGATACATTATTTATAGAATGCTATAACTGATAATATGCAGGGTATGTACCAAGGTGAGGTAAGAATGCCTGTGATTTGTTGGTTGATCGGTATTGAGTTGAGTAGCTCAAACCTATTGTAGTTAAAGCAAAGCAAGAGTTGCTCGCTATTGTTCTGTTATCGATAATAAGCTGCATGTTTAGGGTATGCTCTAGGCGCATCAACACCCTACACGAGGCTTAGGTTGTTAACTTATTGAGATTTTATCTCACTCGTTATTGTTAATCACTTTTCAGGACCATAGAATGGAAGGTTGACATGTGCAGTTTGGGGCAGATCAAGGTGTAATTGCCTAGATGAGATAGGTTAACTCGACCCCGGTACCTTTTTGAAGGTCTCGATAGGAAGCGGCCCGTAGTGAGGGCTTGTGTATATAAATTTCATAGGGTTAACAAGTTTATAAATTAGATGTGCTTTGGTAACGATTGTATTTCTGTTTTTCCTGCTATCCCTGTTATTGTGATTGTTCGGGTGATGGTTAATCGTTTCCGCTTATGTTAATCAAAAGATAAAACAAACGGGTCGACGACATGTCCTGGGATATCACATTCAAAATGACCCAAGGGAAGTAACCAGAATTGTCGCATGCTCGAGGGCCGGGGTGTGACATCCCCATTTTATTGGTATTAGAGCATAGTCATAATCTGGAGTGATAAGGTGCATTGGGTTTTGGGATAGTTAGTTAGGAAAAATACCCCATGCTTGTGATTGCTGATTGACTTTCAAGAACGTTGTTCTTATGTTCTAATTTCGTGTCTAAATTTGACATGTAGGAATTCATGAGATTCTTGCAAGATGAGCAATTGCAATGCCAGAGTACCTAGAGGAAGGATGACTCAAGAGGATCCCTAACTGGATAGGGGCAACAAGCTCAAAATCAAGCTAATGCTGCTGCTATGGCCGCCGTGCCCAATGAAGTCCCATTGGCTAGGAATGGGAATGGCGAGCAACCAATGCATAGGGTGGCTGAGTAGTTTCTGAAGCTTAAGTCACCAAAGTTCACCAAAGTAGGTGATCTTGAGGTTGGAACCCTCTGGATTAAGGAGTTAGAAAAGGCTTTCGCGTTGCTGAGATGCTCGGAGGAAGACAAAGTGACGCTGACTGTTTACCAACTGCAAGGTAACGCTAGCTCTTGGTAGGAAGCCACTCGAGGAAGAGTTTTTCCTAAAGGTACAGTCCTAGTGTGGGATACCTTTGTTAGAGCTTTCAACGGGAAGTATTTCTTAGATTGTGTGAGGGAACAAAAGATGGTTGAATTTCAACGAATTCGTCAGAACCATCTGTCAGTATACCAATATGAGGCAAAGTTCGCCAAGCTATCTAGGTATGCGCCGAGGTTGATTGAAGACCCGATAGATAAAGCAAAGAGATTTCGGGATGGTTTGAAATCGGAGATTAAGGACCAGTTGGTGCCCCTGAACCTCAAGGACTACGATGAGCTATATGAAATGGCCCAACTCATTGGAAGGAACATGGCAGAATGTGCAGCCGCATCTAGATCATGGTTTACACCTAGTCAGGGCAACCATTGATTTGGGAAGAGGCCAATGACTAGAGGAAAGTATTCTATCTCTCCCATTTGAAAGAATGGCATAGGAAAGCCGGCATACAACTCATTTGGTGTGTGCCAATTCTGTAATAGAAAACATGAAACAACCCCATGTCTTGCTAAGATAGGAGCCTGTTATGGACGTGGTCAGCATGGCCACTAAGTGCGGGACTGTCCATGTAGACCTTTTGGAGCACTAACACCACCGCCGTAAGGAGGACAACTATTAAGGAATGCCCCGTAGAACAATCTAAATCGACCCTCGATGCAAGGAAGGGTTTATGCTATTCCCAGAAAAGAGGCGAAGGATTCGCCGACCGTTACAGGTACGGTCTCCTTGCACGATCATATTTCTTATGCTTTGTTTGATCCGGGAGCTACGCATTCGTTTGTTGCTAAACAATTTGTGGAGTTAGTGGGGTTAAGTCCGAAACTGTTGGAAACAATCCTTAATATCTCTACCCTGTTAAAGGATAAAGTATTGTCTACGGTAGGATGTTCAGGTTGTAAGATAGTCATAGACGATCGAGAGGAAAGTATAGATTTGATTTTGTTGGCAATGCATGACTTTGATGTCATTATCGGAATAGATTAGCTCACCAAGCAATGAGCTACGATGGATTGCTATTGTAAAGCAATCAAGTTTAACCCGTTAGGAAGGGTTAATTTCGAGTTCATTAGAAACAAAGGGTCTCCCTCGATCCCCTTGATTTCGTCACTTGAGGTGACAACCTTGCTGGATACGGGTTGCTAGGGTTATTTAGCAACCCTGGTTAATACGTTGATTAAGGAACCAAGGATGGAGGACGTTACTGTAATACAAGACTTTTCCGATGTCTTTCTAAAGGAATTGCCTAGATTACCTCCAAAAAGGGAAATAGAATTTGTAATCGAGTTAGTTGTGACATCTCAAATTTCGACCAATTTACTAAATTGGATTTCGATAGATTGTAAACACAATTTTGAATCCGATCAGAAGTATCGGAAGTCAGTTATCAATATTTCAAAGTTTATCGGTAAACAATACATTGTCGGAAAAGAGACGATAAGCCGAAAATTAAGGATCGAAGAGACGTTTCGGACATGGCACGAACCAATGGGCCTATTTTCTATTATTTTTAGATTTCAAGAAGGCCTATCATGGGAAATGACCATTTTGTTCCCGAAGGCCCATTTTTGGCCCAATCAAAGAGCCTTTGGATTTCAAGCCCATTAGGCCAATCAAATTCAAGCCCAAGCCCACGTGAATAGTGCCGAATGAATAGTGCTAAATTGGGAAAAGACCATTTTGCCCATTCTAGAAAATTAGATATTTTGAAGGTGCATTTATGATCTTAAGACAAGATCATTAAAGGATCGCAAGTGGCTTCTTCTTCTTCTTCTTTCTTCTTGTCTTTTTCTTTCTTTGATCAATTATTGCTCTAGTTGTCTTGATTTTTCAAGAAGACAAGATAAGATATTTTTGGAGTTGCATTAATGAGGGCAATAATGCAAAGACTTTCAAGACAACTCTCTCTCACTTTCTCTCTTTCTCACTTTCACTCACTCACTCTCTCTTACTTTCTCTCTTTCCTTTCCTCTCAAATTCGTAGCTCCCCCCCTCTCCTCCATTTCACCCTTTTTCCTTCTTGTTTCACACCCCTCACCTTGCCGTCGTGCTACCCAAGACGTGCCTTGAAGCCGTGCCCTTGCCACCGACGTTTAGGTCGTCGTCGCCAAGCCGTGCCGCCGCGCTGAGCCCGTATCGAACCGCCATCCGCACACCACGCCGCGCCAAGTCCAGTCGCCGTTAATACCCATTTTCCATCTATGCGCCGTCGCCGAGCCACCACCACCACCATCATCTTCGCATCATCGCCGTCACCGTTAAATGGTGAGTTAACTCCCTAATCCTTGATTAGGTCGTTGATTGCACTTAGGGTTAGTTTAAGGTGCAAATTAGACTTTTAACTATGGTTGAATGAGTAACTATGGTTAGTTTAGTTAAACCATGGTTGGGTTAAGTTAACCATGGTTAGGTTAGTTGACCTTGGTTGGGTTAGTTAACCATGGTTAGGTTAATTAACCATGGTTGGGTTAATTTTTCTATATATGTTTTAGTAGGTTTTTAAGTTGATGTTTGCCTTGGATAAATAATGGTATCATGAATTGAGAGTTTGTAGTAGAAAAGAATGCATTTTGGTATGAAAATGGAAATTGATGTGGTGCCGTGCTTAAATGCTGAGTTTTATGCTTTGAAACCATTTATTTGACTTGAAAAGTGAGGCACGTGGAGTTTGGCATGAAAAGTATATTCGTGTGATCAAGTGTGATTTATGTATTGCATTTTTCGCGGGAAAATGGCAATGAGCATGACATATGGCATGAGCACGTATCGTGAATGCATTAACAAAAAGAAAGAAATAAATGAGATTTAAATGCCTGTGTGCTCGTGTGATCACAAAGTGTATAGACCCTCAATGGTGATTGGGGACGATGCCCAATTTTATCACTGATATTATTGAACGCCCGGCGGGGGTTCGAGTGACGGATCGCGGTGCCCTTTGAGGCCGGACCGATTCTCTTTTATGGAATGCCATCTGCCTGCGGGGGAGGTCAGGGTGGGGCTGCACCTCGATCGACCAGGAGGAGATGTTGCCGTGCCCGATGGGGCGGGACGATGCCCGGTCATGACGGAAGACCACCAACCTTCGGGTTGTGCCGTGGCCCGGAGAGGTCGAGAACGGCCAACCTTTGGGTTGTGCCGTCCCCGAGAGTGGGTGTAATCACTAGGCATAAAATTGGACTACGCTTGGAAACATTGAGTGTGTGAGATGATGTAAAATTGGACTATGCGTGTCCTGATTGCCTTATTTGATGCATTGTTTATATAATGCTGTGATTGATAACATGCAGGGCATGTGCATGTGCCAAGATAAGGTAAGAATGCCTGTGAATTGTCTAGTGATTGGTGAGAGTCACCGAACCTGATATAGATTGTTTAGAGCGAGAGTTACTCGCTATTGATTTGCCGTCACCGTCGAGTTGCATGTTTAAGGTATGCTCTAAGTGAATTGGCACCCTGCGCGAGGCTTAGGTTGTTAACTTGCTAAGATTTTTATCTCACTCATTGTTAACCGTTTTTCAGGACCATAGATCGGATGGTTGGCAGGTGCGGTTTGAGGTACTCTAGCGTAGAGAAGTTTAAGTTAACCCGACCCCCGGTATCTTTTGTTAGTCGTGAAGGAAGTAGCACAAGAGTAAGGGCTTGTAACATATACTTCCTAGGGTTAACGTGTTTATAAATAAATGAAAGTATGTTTTGGTGTTGTTGTATAATATGTTGTTTTCCTTCTATCCCTATTGTATTTGTCGGGCGTTTGTTTCTCGTTTCCGCATGTGCAATTCAAAAAATAAAATGAATGGGTTGCCGACGCGTCCTGGGACATCGCATTTATTATTGACCCAAATGATAAGTGTATTCGGATGGTCACGTGCCCGAGGGTTCGGGGCGTGACATTAGTCCTTAGAATAGAGTCGATTTCTAAAACACTGTATTGCATGGCATTGTCAGAGTTAAAGGAATTAAAAGTGCAAATACAAGAATTGTTGGATAAGAGATTCATTCGCTCTAGTGCATCACCTTAGGGAGCGCCGGTTTTGTTTGTAAAAAAGAAGGATGGATCGTTGCGTCTTTGCATCGATTATTGGCCACTCAATCAAGTAATGATAAAAAAACAAATACCCGTTGTCAAGACCTAAATTTTGGAAAAACCTAGGTTAATGGATTACTAAGTTAATTAATTGAATTAACTAACCTAGTTTGAGTTCTCCCAAACTCTACCAAATCGCGACTTATGTTTATGTTCTTAAACATGCAAAAATGTTTAAATTGGAGCCGCCACTAATCAGTTTATTGGTAGGTCGATTAGACATCTAAATAAAACATTAGGGAGATAATGCTTTATTTCTACGAACTAGAGATTCCTAAGTCTGGGGACTTGATTACGCTAGATAATTATCTAACGCCCTTTCGGTATCATTTTCATCTCATGAAAAAAATGTTTGGCATGCAACTTGGATTATTTTTAGACTAAAGTCCTTACATATGAAAATGATTATGTGGGTATGCAAACAATTAAAAATAAGCATCCAATAAATCAAAGCAATAAATAAATTGCAAAGACGGGAAGATGAGTACCTAGATGATGCAGCCTAATCCCTAACACTTATTTTCAAAGCGTAAGACTTAGACGAATGCAATTATTTTTGGAGTTTTAACTTATTTAATGAAATGCAATAAATGCAACTTTATACTGCAATGCAACTATACTATATGAAAGGCATTAAATTAAATAACCTGAATCTAATGACGTATGATTTAAATATCACACGTTATGGTCCTAAACTTACCTTCACTAAATGACGAGTAAAATGTACGCAACTATACAAAATGGCATGCATTTATTCTAAGCTATCAAATTAAATTAATAAATGTAGACATAATACTACATGAATGCATCTAGACATAGCACTATGATGAACCTAGACGGGATCCTAAAAGCATGAACTTGGACTAGATGACGTACTAAATACATGAAAAGCACATGTGAATATTTTAGATATATTTTTTTATGATTTTCGGAATTAAAAATGCATGAAATTTAGACTATCCTAAATGAAGATTATCTTTAATATTTAGAAATTAATGAGAATTAGATTCCAAAAATATTTTAGAAAATCTTATCCTAGTTCTAGAAGATTTTAAGATGAATTGTTACTTAAATGATGCAATGCAATATTTATGCAATTTTATTTAAAATGCAACTAATCCTATGAGATAACATTTTTAGGAAACATTATCTTACTAAATAAGCATGATATGTGATGAGATGGGATTTCTAAAGAGTCACATCTTGCTAAAAATGATTTTAAAGATAGACTTTCTAGAAAAATCTACCTTTCTAATTATTTCCCATTAAAATTAATTCCGAATTTTCATTTTTATTTTGGGAAAATTTGTTTGGAAATTAATTAAATTAATTTAAAAGAATTGACTTAAAATCGAAAGAGCAAATCTATAATATCATAGATGGCCTATCAATTTCCATGTTTACTAGGGAGTATCTCAATATCGAGATATGTCACCAATATCACATGTTGTCAGTGATTTATTTAATTTTATTTATTTAATTTTTGAAAATATTGCTAAGAGATAAGATTATGCAATATTCTGAAAATCATTCAAAATAGGCATTAGATATCACATAATCTAGAATTAGGCAAGATTATCTCAAGCAAATATCCAAAAATTTAGAACTTACATAGTTTAAAAGAGCAAATATTCACTTTCCTTCTTCGGACTCGCAATCCACAAGCAAGGGCTGGCTATTGGGACTTCTCTGGTCACCCACGAACCACCAGGGGACCGCCGAACCATCATAGGATGCCGGAATAGTGACGGAATAGCAGCAGGTCGCTAGACTTCACTTGGACGTTTGACCAATCACCTGGTGCACACTCTTTGTTTTTGTTCTTTCTCGGCCTTTCTTCGATCTGCTACTTTGGGCTTCAAACCGGGACTTCACAGGGACTCCACCAACACCTTTGGACTCTGGGTAGTAGCCATAATTGATCGGAACAGCGCCTAGCAACCTACCGGAGTAGACACAGAGCACCGTGCTCTGTTTTGCTCGCTAGTCACTAGACCACCTTTGTGGGCTCATAACTCTTTCACCAAGGCTCACCTTGCAGATCCTCTTAGAGTTCTTGAAACTATGTCGCACGGGCTTCGTTTTGACTACTCACGGGTCTCGGGGGACGATCGAAGCTGGATAGAAAGTGACTTAGAGCATAGCCTGGTGACTAAGTCGCAAGCCTAATTCTGGGTTTTCCAGAACTAGGCTGATCAATGAGCACTCTTCTTCACCTTGGTTCTCCGCGATGGATGGCCTTCTGGATGAGATCCTTGGATATATACGTACTACGACACACCTAGTTTGCTCTTGAAGGTCGTCGGATACCAAAGGGAAGCCAATGAGGGTGGCGTCATTGTGAGAAAGGGGGCTTGGCCAAAGGGTGCTTGGCCAAGTCCTCTCTCTCTCTCTCTCTCTCTCTCTCTCTCTCTCTCTGTTTCTTGAATTTCTATGATAATGGCGTCCCTCCTTTTCAGAGCTCATAATGATATATTTATAGACAAGTCAAGGGTTTTCACAATTTTAACTATTTGCACTTTAGCCTCCGAGCTTTTCCATATTTGCAAATTGACACCAAAGTTTATTTTTCTCTTCAATTTGGCCCTTAATTGGTTCAGACAACCCATTGTGTGGGCTGAGCCGAGCTTGGCTCTCTCATGGGCTCGTTCATCTCTTTCATACTTAATTTTGGCATTTTTTTAATGAATTGTGGATTTTTAATTACTAAAAAGGCCTTTTCCCAATTAATAATTTAAGTGGGATGAATTAAGCTCTAAGTTAGCCAAAAAAAATTTTGAAACTCGGCAGCCCACCCCCTTACCTTGGCCAAATTTTTTTTAATTAAATGGCCCGGTTCGCACATCCAATTTTTGTCCTATTTAGTCCCCGGTTCAATTTTTAATGGGAAAATGCATGATTTAATTATGCTAAAAATTAATTTAAAATGTTCATAAGTCTAAATGCAAACTAAATGTAATTAAATTAAATATTTTTGGTAGGGGCTAGGGTTGGTCCCTATTTTTTTCATGCGATTTATTTAATAAAACTAAATGAGGGTCAAAATTTAGATGTCAACAGCTGCCCATCTCTGAGCAGGAGCTCGTAGAGGTTCCGTTCAAAGACTTAATTGAGACCTAAATTTTGGTCATGCGATGCATGTTGTTTTTGTCGGGGTTGCCAATCCCTTTTTTTGATGCAATAAGTATGATGTGTGGAATGCAAATGCAAACTATAGATAATGTACCTGAAGCTCTCATTTTAAGGTACAGATCGTTTTACCTGATATTCAGATTCCACCTTGAACACTCGATAAAACTAAGTTGGATGGAGGAACACCTGCATTTAAATTTAGATAATTAAGATATATATGGAAAGTGAAGACAATTCGAACAGGCCAAAATTGCCAAGTAATTTAGGTGTGACCTAGATTTTACTCCTGGTGCACAAAAAGGTTTTGTTGACAAACTGTTTTGTCTTTGAAGGTCTCACACCTCCTGATAAAGAGGAATATCGTGGATGTACCTCAGTTATCCGTGAAGGTTTCTCACCTCCTGGTAAAAAGACATATCGAGGATGTACCTTAGATATCCGTGAAGGATTCTCACCTCTTGGTAAAAAGGAATACTGAGGACGCACCTTAGATATCCGTGATAAAAAGGAATATCGAGGACGTACCTCAGATATCCATGAAGGCTTCTCACCACCTGGTAAAAAGGAATATCGAAGACGTACCTCAGATATCCGTGAAATCCGTGAAGGCTTCTCATATCCTGGTAAAATGGAATATCGAGGACGTACCTCAGATATCTGTGAAGGTTTCTTACATCCTGGTAAAAAGGAATATCGAGGACGTACCTCAGATATTCGTGAAGGTTTCTCACCTCCTCAGATATCTGTGAAGGCTTCTCACCTCCTGGTAAAATGGAATATCGATGACATACCTCAGATATCCGTGAAGGCTTCTCACCTCCTAGTAAAATGGAATACCAAGGACGTACCTCAGATATCCGTGAAGGTTTCTCACCTCTTGGTAAACGAAAAGGTTTACCAACACACATCCACAATGAATGAACACCAGGCGAGAAAAATCATCCGGATTCCACCTCGGATGGGACGACTGGATTCCACCTCAGAAGTCCAAAAATGTTTAAGGAATACCTGGACCTTGCCTCAAGAATTCCTTTAAAATCATTTGGATTCCACCTCAGAAGTCCTAAAGGAAGACTTGGACTCAGTTGCAGGAATTCGATAGATTACCCAAATTCCACCTTGGGCGAGAAGGGGAATACTTGAACCTTGTCTAAGGAATTTCTTAATTTGCCTGTACCTAGATAACCACGAGTATAGAAAAGAACGAATACCTGGGTAACCACAAGTATTTCAAATATTCTAACACTTGGATAACCACAAGCATTTTGAAATTTTTATAAAAAAGGAAGCTCCTAAATAACCATAAGTACTCCAAATGACCAAACACCTGGATAACCACAAGTATTTGATGACTTCCTTGATAACCATAGGTACTTCCATAAAATACCTAGATATTTGCCTCAGATATTGATCTCTAAAGTGTTTTAAGGACTTTCTTGATCCTCGGTGATCTTTAAGGGTTACCTGGATTGCACTTCAGGAACCAAGAGTATTCGGCTTTCTCCTCGGATGATTTGAAATGTGGTGAGGACTTCCTCGATGTGCTTATTTTCCTATCAAGACACAGCAAAGGAAACTTCGTGTACCATTTCTCTTGAAGGGTTAGCAGCAACATGTATAAGCAGTTCATGTGCAGCATGCTATTTTTGGATAAATTCATGCACAATCAAATCATGCACTGTTCAAGATGATTTATGCACAACGATTCTGTCAAGTCGTGCATTACTGAATTCCGCTGAGGAAAATTAATAAAACAATCTGCCCACTGTGTGGATGTCACAAATATGTTGAGTGCGGACTTTTTCAGTCAAAAAGGGCTTACTCTCACTTTCTAGGAAAAGCTATTTATGTTTTGAGAATCATTTAGTCTCACTTTGTCATCACATTTGACAAGGGTCCGACTAGTCTCGCATTAATATAACCTTACCAATCTGACAGGACTTTTAACAAGACCGTAATGTTGGCTTGGTAAGAGGTTTTCAAAGGGGACTTTTTGAGTCAAGACCTTTTGAAAGAAATGTCTTCATCAGCAACTTCGGATTTAGAAGTCAAGAACCTGCAAAATGAGAAGGAATAGTCTTGCTCGCACTTCTTCAAGCGAAGCTTAAAACATATAAACCTTACGTTAACTTAAGTGCCCTAATTAGAATAGACTTTAAAGGGTTGTAACGTAGGTTATGATTGGGGACTAAGGAACAAAAATGCTTGTTTTTGGCTTAGAAAATATATGTGAGGGGTTGAAGGTGGGTGATCATTGCTGTTTTGTCACCGATCTTCTGTTTTTTGTTTCCAATCGTCGGAGATACTGCTGAGGATTATGTAGCTGATAGATTCAAACTCACTTGGGATTGAGTTGTCCTCGCTTGGGGATAGCATTCCTCGCTAACAAATGCAACTCCCTTGTTTTGGATTTGACATTTTGTCGAATTGCAGCTTTTGCTGGGGAAATTAACATTTCAGACTCGTTTTACTAGAGCCAGTATTTATAGGAAAACTATGGATGGGGATTTTCACATCATAAATTCTTTCCACTAGGGATACAATTACAAAATTCACAACAAATTGGGGATTTCGAGCCTTTCACTTTCTTGCCCCCATATCTTGAGAGTTTCGAATTTCTCATATTCTTTCTTTTTTCTCTTTTTTTTTTCTTCTTTCTTATTCCTAGTTTCTTTCTTTTTTTGTGAGAAATTTGAAAACTCATACAATTGAGATGTTCTAAACAACAACTAAAAAACAAATTTTTATGATTTCGAGACATTCTTCAAGGCTCCAATAAGCACTTGATGTCTTGTAAATGGCACTTGCTCATTTGCCTCGGTGTACAGCCATTGATCACCAAACAGGATTTATAGAAACGAAATTACAAGCTCAATTGGGTTAAGCAAGGGATAAAGTGTGTAGGATAGAGAAAGAACCGCTCTTCATAATCCTAAGGCACTTAAATTACTTTTGAGTTTAATGCAAAGCAATCCCATGAAGATTAAGGCAAGTACAAGCAAGAATATCCCTAACCATTTGCTCACCTTTTGTCGCCATGCTTACCTCCAGTTGCCTCAGTGCGGGGTGGTTCTTGCAGGGGTAAGGAAATGAAACTTCAAATGTTTAAGTTCAAAAGGGCTAACAAGGGATAACCTGTAGTGTTTAGGTAGAAGAAACAAATGCCTGTCGTCATTTCGATTGTCGAATCTTTTGCAAAATAACCCTTTACCTTGAAAATTGTGGAAATGTTTCACTCAACTCACTAGAGATGTGTATTGGGACTGTGTATAGAAATGGTTCGCCTTTCGTCATCTTGACAATCCTCACTTATTAGTTCAATCCATTTCACACATTTGTTGGAACTACCTAGTTAGATTTTCCTTTTGAAATCGGCAATTCAGACAAGACAAAATAATCATGGATAAAACTTGCAATGAACATTTTCTTTTGCAATTTATGTGAACAATTTAGCACGCATAATCTTTGCAACTAGCTTAAGCAAATTTACTTGCAAATCATGTCATCAATTTAGATCCAAGCGTTTGTTTTTTTTTATGCTATCACAATTTCATCAATATGGCTTCGAAGACTCATTACTTCTGACGCAAAAACGCCTTGCAGGAAATATTAGGTATCCAAAATATCAAACATGGGGAACAAATCAAGTGCCCCTAAATTGCCTCGGTTTGAAGTACATTGATTAACTGGAATTTGAAGTCCAATTTTTGACTTTCTCAATTTGGGCTTCTAGCCCTACACAAAAGAAAACGTGCATGAATATGATCCTTAAGTGGTAATTTGGAAAACACTAACCACTCATCAGTTGTCTTCGAATTCCTTGGTTTGAAACCTGCAAGGAGAAAAACAAAGTATTAGTTTCGGAATAATTTGAGTTCAAGGAACAATACTTCACCTTTTCCCTTTAGGTAACGGGCCTTGATTTGCCCCGGTCTTGCATCGGCACTAAAGCCATCATTTAATCGAGGTTAACTCTATTTAAGCTGGCCATCCGATGCTGGTACATACACTAAAGCTACTAGTTGAGAGTTGCTCTTAGAGTTTGCTACCTCAATCGATCTTGGTAACATTCGCTTTAAAGTGATTAGTCACCAACAGTGCTTTTAGGCTCTTGTGAACATGATTTGGACCAGGTCTTGGAGAAATGTCTCTTATCAATGTTGGTGTTATGCCATGTCTTTTGATTGGAGTATCTTGTTTTAACTCAAAGACATAATGTAGAGACATTAGTAAAACAAACCGAGTAAAGCAATGCATGGCTTTTGAAATCATTTCGAAATTCGTTATGTTTCGAACATGGTTTTTGGAGTGAGAAAGCATGTAGAAGCCCAGCGCTTAGCATTCTTCATGGATGACATCTTTTTTTGTTGGAGAGCATCACGGAGCTGGTTTGGTGTACTTCTACATGTTCTCAAAATAATGAAAAAAACTTTTGCAATTTCATTAATAATGATCAATTGATTACAATTATTGAATTGAAAATACGGACTTGATCTCACTAATGTGGACAAATCCCAAAGAAGACTCAAACCTCCTACGACCTGTGACGAATAAGACTGTAAATGAAAATTGTCCCTCGCAGGGGACTTAACGACTAAAGGATTACTCCCAAGAATGCACAATCTTTAGGCCTGTTGTCGTGTCTCGAACTCTACTTGATGGGCTTGGATCGTCAAACTCGTCTCCCCAACCAGTTAGGATAGACTTTTGGCTATAGTAACTTAGAGGTGCTGAGTACTTGACTTCATAATCAAACTTGCTGCTTGGCTGCCCCAGTGTGCCCATTATTGTTCCTTGTGCAATCCTGGCTTGCTCCATGAACTGGAGTCGAAGATTGGTGACTACCAGCAAATCATCATCTCCATTACATAGTTCGAGGTTGTGGAAGTTGAAAACATTAGCGTCCAACAGGTCTTGGACTTGCTTTCTCAAAACATTGCACTCATAAACTGAATGGCCAATCTCGTTATTGTGAAAATCACAAACCTTGTGTGGATCATGAAGGCTTCAGGGTGATGGTATTTTGCTTCCCTCTTTAGGAATCCCTTGCATAATAGCACAGGCCATATCCTTGACATAGGTGCAGGCAACGCCGTGTAATGCCTCAGGCGCACTAGAAAAGCCCAATTCGTCAAGTGCAGGGGCATCCTAGGCACAGATTGCCTTCTCAATTCAATAGGGCTTCTTCGATCAAGTGTGAGTGGCGTAGCCTATTAGTAACAAGCCGGTCGCGATTCAAATGGGGGGCGTGGCTTGGCCATGAGATGTGGACCAAGAATGCCTGGCGTGTCGCCCGCTAGCCGTGGTTTAGGCGTAGCACAAACTGGGGCCAAACCGCGGTCGATCATGACATCCACAATAGCGTCCATGCACTTAGCCAGTATTGAGATTGACTCTTGCATCTTGTCCATGTGGCCTTGTAGGAGCTTAACCCATAGTCCATCGTCAATTGAAGACATTTTCCCTAAATTGGAAATTGCATTGGAAAAAAGGAAAATAGTTAATATAGATGCAATGAATAAAGAGGTTGATCCATGGCAAGAGATCTGCTCCTTTTATTAATAATTCCAAAGGAAACAGTGACATCAAGTTTTGAATCAAAAGACTCGACGAAACAACATTGCAAAATTCCTAACATCTCATCTAGAAATAGAAAGGGCCCAATGAAACAGTGACATTATAAAGTCTTGACACTTTAAAAACCATGCTTTTTCATTGAGCTTGATCTATAAATTCACGGTCGACGACGCCCATCCGAAAATTCTTGTATTTCTTGGATATCCTCGATGCTCACTCTTTGACTACTTTAAGCTTCCTCTTGAGGTAATTCACTATCACGCCCCCGCCCTCGAGCGTGCGACCATCCCGATATACTTTTCCTTTGGGTCATTAAAAATGCGATATTCTAGGACGCGTGGTCGACCCATTCATTTTATCTTTTGATTATTGCATGCAGAAGCGAATAACAAACACCCGATAAACACAGTAGCAGGAAAAACAGGAAAAACAGCAGAACAAACATCAAAAGCAAAACTCACATTTTATTTATATACTTGTTAACCCTATGAAGTTATATTTACAAACCCTCACTTCTGGGCTACTTCCTATCGAAACCAACAAAAAGATACCGGGGGTTGGGGTTAACTTATCTTCGCTACACTACAGGTTTACGCCAAAAAGGTGTCGGCTCTCCAAGCTCGACCTAAAGGTAGTACTCATTCGAATCCTCATCTGGATCGGACTCTAGATCCTTAACGGCGCCATCAAGGACTTCGAGGTCTATGGGATCCCAAGCTGTTCCACCTAGAGCTCCACCTCCACTCGACCCGTCAAAACCCCTCAATGGACCAAAGAGGGTGTCACCGTGGCGTAAAAACCATGCATGAAACCGGTGAGGGATCAAGTGCATCAATCCCTCGTCGACCCAGATCGTAGTGATATGAAGCTCGCAGCTATAATCCTTACCAAGGATTAAGTACGGTTTTATCTCGAGGCTCTGATCAATGGGGACCCCAAACCAGACAATCCTCGAATTCATACTAGAGGTCTGAAAAGCGGTTAACAATAACTAGTGAGATAAAATCTCAGTAAGCTAACAACCTAAGCCTCGTGTACAGTGCTGATTCACCTAAAGCATACCCTAAACATGCAACCTAACATCGATGGCAGATCAATAGCGAGCGACTCTCGCTCTACACAACCTATAACAAGTTCGAATGACTCAAGTCAATACCGATCAACCAACAAATCACAGACATCTTTACCTTGCCTTGGCACATGCACACGCCCTGCATATCGTCAATTATAGCATTCTATAAACAATATATTAGTCAAGACAATCAGAACACATAACTCTATTTCTCATGCGCAAAGTATCCAAGCGTGTTCCAATTTTATGCCTAGTGATTACGATCGCTTTTAGCCATCGCACAACCCAAAGGGTCGCGATCTCGACCTTTCGAGGCCATTGCGCCTCTCATAGGTTAGCAGTCATCCAGCATGACCGAGCATCATCCCGCCCCATCGGGCATGGCAACATCTCCTCCTGGAAGATCGAGGAGTGGCCACACCGCGACCTTCCCCGCAGGTAGACAACATTCCATAAGGAGAATCAGTTCAGCCTCTACCGCAATCCATCATCCTACCCCGCCGGGCATCCGATAAATCATCACCATCCCAACCCTGTTGAGAATCCAATAAATCGGGCATCATCCCCAATCCTCTAGGGGTTAGTACACTTTTGTGATCACATGAGCATCTCAATCATGCATGCCAATTCAGTTCTTCTTATTTTTCTAGCTAATGCCATCATGATTCGTGCTCATACATCAAACATATTGCCATTTTCACACGTAAAATGCAATAAAATATTCACGTTATCACATAAACAAACTTTTCATGCCAGACTTCACGTGCTTCATTTTTCAAGCATACTAGATTGTTCCAATGCATAAAACTCAATGTCCAAGCACGACACCACACCGATCACCATTTATATGCCAAAAATGCATTCTTTTCACTAGAAAATCATCATTCATGAAACAATTACTTTTCTAAGGTAATCCTCACCTTAAAACATACAAAAAAAAATATATAGAAGTAATTAACCCAACCATGGTTAATTAACTCATCCACAGTTAACTAACCTAACCATGGTTAACTAACCCAACCATGGTTAACTAACTTAACCATAGTTATCTAAACGAACCCTAGTTAACTAATCTAACCACAATCAACTAAACTAACCCTAAGTGCAATTAACAACCTAATCAAGGATTAGGGAGTTAACTCACCGTTTAATGGCGACGACGACAGCGTGAAGGCGGTGGTGGTGGCGACTCGGCAACGGTGCGTAGATGGAAAATTGGTATTAGCGACGGCTCGACTAGGCACGGCGGTGGCTTGGTTGTGGCGGTGATGGACGGCACGGCACGGTGCGGTTTGGCAATGGCAACGACGATGATCCTCACTGTGGCAATGGCACGGCTCGAGTTTGGCGTGGCGACAAATGGCGATAGACGGCGGCAATGGTTGGGCGGTGGTGAGGGGTTGCCGAACTCAAGAGTGAAAGAAAAAGAGTGCAAGAAAGAAATGAGGGAAGAGAGAGAGAGAGAGAGAGAGAGAGAGAGAGAGAGAGAGAGAGAGAGAGAGAAAGAGAGTTGTCTTGCTATAAAACTTTCTCACCAAGTTTGCATCTTCTCATCATTGCAACTTTTCAAAATATCCAATTTTGCCTTCTTGAAATTCAAGACAACAAGAGCAATAATTGAAACAAAGAAAGAAAAAGACAAAGAGAGGGCAAGGGGGGGGGGGGGGGGGGGGAAGAAGAAGAAAAGCAAAACAAAAAGCTTTAATTAAGCCTTGTCTTTAGTCCATCATGATTTGCCCCTAAAGTCCAAGTTTTCTAGAAAGGGTAAAACAGTAATTTCCACCCTCGACACTATTCATACGGGCTTGCACTATTCACATGGGCTTGGTACTATTCATGTGGCTTGGGCTTGAATTTTTTGGGCATAATGGGCTTGATATCCAATGGGTTCTTCATTTTGGGCCAAAATGGGCTTTGGGGGGCAAAACGGTCATTTCCTATTATAGGGCCTTTTGGTGGCCGAATTTAATAGAAAATAGGTCTGTCAGTTTGTGCCAAGTCCATAACGTCTCTTCAATTCTCAATTTTTGCCTTACCGTCACTTATCCAAAAATTTATGGTTTACCGATAAATTTTGAAATATCAGTAACACAATGTCCAAAACTTTTAATCATATTAGTATTCGTGGTTAAAAATCCATCAAATTCTATTTTATTACCTTGACTGTATGAAAACGTCCAAAAATCCGATACACTTTTTCCGAATTATATCGACAATCGTCCTTTAATTAATCCTTAAAGTCGAAATTTCGGGATATCACATTCACATCGAGCTGTCTATCCCCAAGCTACTTGTTCACATTAGCGGGTACCCTTGGGACCTTTGGGCGTAGCTCCTCTGGAATTTCGTGGCCTTCGATGTACTCTTTGGAAGCTCGGTACTTCTCTTATTTGCCCTTTAATTTCTTCTCAATCGGCTTGATCTCTGTTGGTTTGCATGCTTCCCACATCTTTTTTACCATCTCAATAGTTTATGCATGATGGTCGCTTTCTTTGGTGAAGTATGCGTGGATTGGTTCTTTCACCAACGAGGGCGGTAACTTTTAGATGACACAGAACTGTCTCGCAACCCGAACCGGATAATACTCGAGTGCCCTAGTGAAACCAAGCAATGCAACGGGGCCAACACCTTTACAAGTAAGACGAACTTCTCGAACTTGGAACCAACTAGCGTACCATTGGGAACTTTTGGAACTTGCATTTCTCATAAGTGCTAGCCAATTTGTATAATGGTAGTTTAGAGCATGCGCTTCTTTATTTTTAAAATCCAAGATTGGGTGCACATTCTCACTAGCTTCAGTTATTTGCAGAAAATCACTACTGCCTTTTATGTGAGACAAAAACTACATTTGTAAAAGCTCAGGTGAGGTGTGTAATGTCCTATGTTTGCTCCATTTGTACCTATTGAGAGACATAAAAGTTTCTGCCAAAATAGTGATGATGAAATTCTGTCCGGCACAAACCTGTTGAGCCAAATAAGCCATTTCTGGTCTTAAAGTGCTAGGGGTATGGGGAAAAATAATGAACCCAAAGAAAGTGATTTAAAAGGTGTTGCCCATTCGAAACGAGGATTTAGCATTATAAAAGCTCTCTTTGAGAAACGAGAAACAACAATCCCCCTCAATTAGCTTTTAAAATATTTTTCACTTTATCTTCCTCAACTTCTATGAAATGTGCCAATCTAGAGGCAGCCTTGATTCCTATAGGGGGATTAATCAAACTCGAGTTCAAAGATTTTTCAATGAGTACGCTATATTCTTCCAAGGTAGGAGTGAGTTCGTGCTTACCAAATACAAAGGTAGTAGTCTCAGGGCACCAAAAGTGTGCCATTGCTTGGATAAGTCCGGTCCACACGCCTATCTCCAACAAGGGCAACAAACGACCGATCCTAGTTTGCACCACTCCACGACTGGTCATGTCTAGCTGATTGTACCACACCTTGAGCTCGTCTTTATGGGTAGTGAAATTTTCGGATGTTTCTCACTCCAATGGTATATAGACCAAGACTCAATTTTTTTAACCTAACTTGCCATGGACGACCAAAAGACGAAAAAAAAATCAGTAAATAATAAAATCAGGAATAATCTACACAAATATAAGAGTCAAATAATGCTCGGTCTGCAACTAACTCTTCCTTTTTTTGTTTTTGTTTCTTTTCCCCTTTTTTTTTTGAGAAAATGATGCCCCTCTTTATAAAAAATGACAATTTATGAAAAATAGAGGGTACACATTTATGGTGGAAACGGACCCCTTTTCAAAAGAAAAAGGCAAAGGCGGAATAATTCCTTGGGACAATTTTCAGGACAATTCCTCGAGACAAAAATTTCCCATATTTCCTCGGGGGAATATTTGGGACCATTCATTGGGACAAATTTCTCATATTTCCTCGAGACAATATTAGGGACCATTCCTCTGGACAAATTTCTTCTGCTCTTTCCTTTTTTTCGAAAAGAAACCCGAACCACATAAACATGATTATCAAGTGAAAATGATGCGAGTTTAGTCGCGGACCAACCATAAAATGTGAACGAAAACTCAAGCACACAAACATGAGACGTGAGGTTTGATTTCTATCTAAAAGCTTCAAACTTGAAGACATGGGAGGTGATTGAGAGTGCAAAATTGCGACTAGATCAACGCCCCATGGCTTCGGCTTCTTCCCAAGAGATGGTGCGTACTCGTAAGATCACGGACGGCGCAATCGCTCTTGGTGTATAAAATAACCTTGGGACCGAGGGGGGCGACCATACCATAAGATTGTGGTCTAAGTGTTTCCGTCCTTAGTACCATCCTAACCCTATGCCACCCAAGACCGACGGCAGGTTATGTGTGCGATGTGTAGTGCTAAAACAATAAACACATGCACAACAATTCATATGTAAACACCGCTTCAATTTACACCCACATAACATACATTCCTACACCATCCTGCAAAACAAAGGGGTTAGGCAATCACTCCAACCCTACAAGACCATTTAACACATGTCGTTAGGGACTTACCTAGAGTCCTCGCTGCTAAACAAAAACATCTTTTTTTTTCATGAAAATTTCAACTTAGTCCACTAAGTTTATTAAATTTAGAAAATTTAATTTCTTTATCCCTAGTGGAATCGCCAAGCTGTCACGACCTAAATTTCGAAAAAACCTAGGTTACTGGATTACTAAGTTAATTGATTGAAAGTTCGAGTTCTCCCAAACTCTACCAAATCGCAACTTAGGTTTATGTTCTTAAACATGCAAAAATGTTTAAATTGGGCCGCCATTAATCAGTTTCTTGATAGGTCGATTAGACACATAAATCAAACGTTAGGGAGATATTGTTTTATTTCTACGAAGTAGAGATTTCTAAGTCTTGGATTTGATTACGCTAGATAATTATCTAATGCCATTTTGGTACCGTTTTCATCTCATGAAAAATTGTTTGGCATGCAACTTGGATTATTTTTAGACTAAAGTCCTAACATATGAAAATGATTATGTGGGTACACAAACAATTAAAAATAAGCACCCAATAAATCAAAGCAATAAATAAATTGTAAAGAAGAGACGATGAGTACCTAGACGCTGCAGCCTAATCCCTAACGCTTATTTCCAAAGCGTAAGACTAAGACCAATGCAATTATTTTTGGAGTTTTCACTTACTTAATGAAATGCAATAAATGCAACTTTATACGGCAATGCAACTATACTATATGAAAGGCATTAAATTAAATGACCTGAATCTAATGACGTATGATTTGAATGTCACACGTTATCATCCTAAACTTACCTTCATTAAATGACGAGTAAAATATACACAACTATACTAAATGGCATGCATTTAATCTAAGCTATCAAATTAAATTAATGAACCTAGACATAATACTACATGAATGCATCTAGACATAGCACTATGATGAACCTAGACGGGATCCTAAAAGCATGAACTTGGACTAGATGACGTACTAAATACATGAAAAGCACGTGTGAATATTTTAGATATTTTTTATGATTTTCGGAATTAAAAATGCATGAAATTTAGACTATCCTAAATGAAGATTATCTTTAATATTTAGGAATTAATTAGAATTAGATTCCAAAAATATTTTAGAAAATCTTATTCTAGTTCTAGAAGATTTTAAGATGAAGTGTTACGTAAATGATGCAATGCAATATTTATGCAATTTTATTTAAAATGCAACTAATCCTATGAGATAACGTTTTTAGGAAACATTATCTTACTAAATAAGCATGATATGTGATGAGATGGGATTTCTAAAGAATCACATCTTGCTAAAAATGATTTTAAATATAGACTTTCTAGAAAAATCTACCTTTCTAATTATTTCCCATTAAAATTAATTTCGAATTTTCATTTTTATTTTGGGAAAATTTGTTCGGAAATTAATTAAATTAATTTAAAAGAATTGACTTAAAATCGAAAGAGCAAATCTATAATATCATAGATGGCTTTTCAATTTTCATGTTTACCAGGGAGTATCTCAATATCGAGATATGTCACAAATATCACATGTTGTCGGTTATTTATTTAATTTAATTTATATAATTTTTGAAAATATTGCTAAGAGATAAGGTTATGTAATATTGTAAAAATCATTCAAAATAGGAATTAGATATCACATAATCTAGAATTAGGCAAGATTATCTCAAGCAAATATGAAAAAATTTAGAACTTACCAAGTTTAGAAGAGCAAATATTCACTTTCCTTCTTCGGACTCGCAATCCGCAAGCTAGGGCCGGCCAACGAGACTTCTCTAGTCACCCACGAACCACCATAGGATGCCGGAACAGTGACGAAATAGCAGCAAGTCACCGAACTTCACTTGGACCTTTGACCAAGCACCTAGCGCGCACTCTTTGTTTTTGTTCTTTCTCGGCGTTTCTTCGATCTACTGCTTTAGGCTTCGAACTGGGACTTCACCGGGACTCCATCAACACCTCTGGACTTTGGGTTGTAGCCATCGTTGATCGGAACAAGGCCTTACAGCCTGCCAGAGCAGCAACAAAGCACCAAGCTCTATTTTGCTCGCTGGTCACTAGACCACCTTCGCAGGCTCGGAACTCTTTCACCGAGGCTCACCTTGCAGATTGTTGCGACCCTCCTCAAAGGTAAACATGCGGGTATGGATCCGGTTTCTTCTTTCGAGGCTAAAGGATTACTAGATTAATTAGCTTTGCGCTTAACTAACCTAGCTTGGACTCTCCCAAGTCCTATCTAATCGCAATTTGGATAAAAGGAAGCTAAAATTTGGAATCGCCACTAATCATTTCGAGGTGGATAGATTAGACATCCAATCGAGTCGGGGGGAGAATCGACTCGATTCTACAAGATCAAAGATTCTAGGGTTCGGGGACTTGCTTATGCTAATGATTTCTATTAGCGCCCTTTCGGTATCTAATTGGTCGGGATGTTTTCGAACTGTCCATGCGATCTTGATAGCATTTTAATCCTAAACGACAAAGCCATTTTTGTAGGTGAGCATGCAAAATATTTTTGTGATTTTCCTTTTTAAGGGTCTAAGCTAATTCTATCCTAAGAAAGAGAAATTAACAATCAATGTATTGAAGCGCGGTGCATAAAGTAAGCAACCAAACAATTTAAAGCAAGCTAATCTAAGTGTGAAAAAATAAAGCCCGCAACTGGTCGAGCATTAATGATTACAACCATTTACAAAGATGGGGGAGAGGGACCGAAATGGACATCGTTCAATCGCTATCTTCAATGTGTTGACTCATCGGGGCTTAAGAAATGACTAATCATACATCTAACAACCAAGATCAAGTGAACACAATTAAATGGCCTCGGGATCGGACTTTGCAAGCATGCAATTTTGAGATTCGGGTTTAAACGGGTGATTATGATTGATTATCATCAATCGAGCCCATTGAACCTCTACTTTGCACAAGCGCCACAAGAGATTAATTGTGTCGGTCCTAAGGTTTAACTAATGTAATGTGACACTCTAACGCCGAGCAAGTATCGAAGGGTCGAGTGGAACATTCAAATAAATGGCAAGTACGAAGTATTTAAGGCACACGACATAAAAAGCTCGAATAAAAAAATGATGTCCCAATTTTTGTGCAAATCTCACCCAACGACTATGAAACATAAAATTTAATCATTAAGAAATTTCAAGAATAAATTTTGAGGGTGCAAATATCAATTTTGACCACATGACTCTTAAATATTTGAAAACATTGTAAATTATACCCACAAGTCAGAAAAACGAACTGATTTTCCCTGGAAATTTTTTAGCCTAGTAAAACTAGCAAACGACTTTCAAAAGTCACGAAATTTGGCAGATATATAGATCAACATATTCTGAAGAAATTTCATGTTTTGTGTTTTCCCAAAAAAGCCCTTCAAGTTGGTGTAAATTGACAATTTCACCCTGAAGGTCAGATTCATTTGTTCAAGGGACCAGTCTGTGCACTGTCCGAATTTTATGAAATTGACCAAATGAATCAAATACCCATGACATGAAATTTTGCAGGCTATTAGATACGACCTCAATGAAAAAATTTCATGTTTTGAGGTTTTGCAAATAACGACTGTAACCTCGTCGTTTTGGGGAAATAAGACAGCACAACTTTCTGCATCAAAATCTAGAAAAACATCCCGAAATGATCGGTGATGTAGAGCTCGATATGACCAAGTTAGAAATTTCATATGGCATTGAAAATTTTTCACAGAATATTCATGGATGTGGTCCACAACTTTCATGTAGAACACTTTTCCAAATTCTGAATAAAAAATTCATAAAAAAACGAGAGACCGCGAAGGTCGGTCAGGAAATAGAGGAAACAGTAGTGAACAGAGACTGTCTTCCGTGTTTTTGAAATCTTCCTTCAGATTGCGAAGGGATTTTCACATAGTAAAAGAGCTTCGTTTCAATTCCACAACCACTTGAATCGAAGCTTGAAATGTCGTCTTCTATTGTTTAGTTAATGACTTTTTGAAACAAACGCGTTTAGGGACCCAAATGGCCATTAGAAGCATGAAAGGTCAGAAAAACGAGTTTCACAGAAACATGGCATACCACCTAAGCAACAACCAGCATGCAAGACATGATCATCTACCATCCTTTGGAGCTTAGAAACAACATATCACAGCAGCAAGATAAGTAGGTATAACCACGCGAATGTGAGGCCAAACGGCCTCTTATTAGAAAAAAAAAAAAAAAAGGTCCTACTCTAGAGTAGAAATGAACCCACCTTTGTCGATGATGGATCAGCTCGATCGAGCTATTTAGCCACCAAAGGATCCCGATGGACGACCAAGAATAGCCTGGCAACTTTGAATTGAGGGGAAATAAACGGCGTTAGCAACGGTAATAGGCAAACCGACCACCAAAATGGAAAAGAAGAAAGAGGGGGTTACGGTGGCCGAATGGGAAGCGCCGGACATGAGGACGTCAAGGGCTCACCGGGCAATGATGTCGCAAGATTTGGGACGCCGGAGGGTGGCTAGAGGTCCTCGAAGAGCTGGCAAGATCGGCGGCTCAATCATCGGCATACACGCCGGTGATGTGGCCGAGAGGAAGTAGTGGCGCTTCGGTGGTCTGCAGTGGTCGAATGGCGACAAGGGTGGTGTGACAAGATGAAGGAGAGAGAGAGGGTGTCGGTGGTGGTGGTGGCTTGTCGGAGGGGGGTTGGTCGACAGCGACGCACGGCAGCCGGAGGTGGTGTGGCCGTGGGTGAGAGAGAGAGAGAGAGAGAGAGGGAGAGAGTGTGTTTTCTATCTTAAAAAATACAGCCCCCCAAAAAATGATCCCCTCTAGGGATTTTGGGAAATGTGTAATATATAGGGCCACTTAAGTGATCTAATCTTGACCATTCATCAAGCAATGATTGAGATTTAACTTGTTCTCCAAGTTTGTGGCATTTTTTGTAATTATGGCTCAAGAAGGTGAAATGGGCTTGGCCTTGGGAAATGGGTTAAAAGGGCTGGAAGTAGCCAAAATCCGGCCATTTTCGCCATATCTCTGGCGGGTTGATTGGACCGACCGGTTTGACCGATTTTTGACCGAGCCGGTTCAAGGGCCAAACAAACTTCGATTTTGATGAAATTTTCCCCAAAATTTTCCTTTTTTCCTCTAGTTTCTAGATATGAATTTTCCCAAATTTTTCTGGACCAAGATTTATTTATTTTTTAATTTCTTGATTTGACTATACTAATTCCTCTTTTTTAGCTAAAACTACTAGGCATTCTAGACATGTTGGCATAAGCTTGATTTCCTTAGCCAAATTGAATATCTAAGGATGTACTAGGATGCCTAATTGAAATGGGTTAAAAGGAATTAGGTCACTTGAAATTATTAAAGCTCAGTTTTAAACCTAAACCACTCTTAATATGGTCAAACCAATCTCAAGATGAGTGAATTGGCCAAAATGGATAGTAGATTTTGGTTTGGTTTAATCAAATGACACAAATCTTGGTCTCGTCTCACGACTCATGAAGTAATGGTTTGAGACGACCATTTAGGCTCGAATTAGGGCTAATTCACCAATATACTCAAAACTTGAAATTAATTGAGAGCTTTGATGTGAAACATCCTCTAGATCAAATGTATTAACTACAAGAAATTCTAAAAAAATGCTATTTAAATGGTCAATTTTGATTTTTGGGCTAATTATGGCTTACTTTTCCTTGAATTGGGGAAAAGTATGCCCCCAATTGATTTTTATGAAATTGAAAGTGTAGAAACTCAATTAGAAAATAAAAGGAATGTTTTGTAACTTTTCTCTAATTTTTTTAATTTTTTTTTTTTTTTTTTTTTTTTTTTCTGAATTTAGGTTAAGAAAATTCATTTTTCGAAAAGAAAATCAATTTCTATGGTTAAATTCGTGAATTTTCGAAAATTGAAAGTGGGAAAATTCAAATAACACCATTTAGAACATATTCATGTGGAAATACAAAATCTGACCCCAAGGTTGACTTTTGACCCGATTCTGGTCAAATGGGTGACCAAAAAGTCAATTCGAAAGTCTAATTTTGACTTTTTGAGGTTGATGTCCAAATGCATCCTAAATGCTAGGCCAAAGCATGGCCAAGTGAAAAATGACTCTTTTTTGGTCGAAAAATAAGTTTTGTTGCAATCAAAACCTAAGTTTCATGATTTTACCTTTATGACTTACTGACTAAAATTTAGGTGTCAACACAGATCCTCTTAGAGTTCCTGAAACTATGTCGCACGGGCTTCGTTTTGACTACTCAAAGGTCAAGGGAGGATCGGAGCTGGATAGAAAGGGACTTGAAGATGGTCCGGTGACTAAATCGCAAGCCTGATTCTGGGTTTTCTAAAACCAGGATGATCGATGAGCACTCTTCTTTACCTCAGTTCGCCTTGATGGATGGCCTTCTGGATAAGATCCTTGGATGTATGCGAACTACGACACACCTAGCTCGCTCTTGAAGGTCACCGAATACCAGAGGGTCACCAACGACGGTGGCGTCACCGTGATAAAAGGGCTTGGCCGAGCCCTCTCTCTCTCTCTCTGTTTCTCGAATTTCTATGATAATGGCGTCGCTCCTTTTCATAGCTCATAATGATATATTTATAAACAAGTTGAGGGTTTTCATAATTTTAACTTTTGCACTTTGACCCCTGAACTTTTCCATATTTGCAAATTGACCCCAATGTTTAATTTCCTCTTCATTTTGGCCCATAATTGGTTCGGACAGCCCATTATGTGGGCTGAGCTGAGCTTGGCTCCCTCATTGGCTCGTTCGTCTCTTTCAAGCTTAATTTTGGCATTTTTGTCAATTAATTATGGATTTTTAATTACTAAAAAGGATTTTTCCCAATTAATAAGTTAAGCGGGATGAATTAAGCTCTAAGTTAGCTAAAAAATGTTCTGAAACTTGGCAGCCCACCCCCTTACCTTGGCCGAATTTTTTTAATTAAATGGCCCGGTCCGCGCATCCAATTTTTGTTTGATTTAGTCCCCGATTCAATTTTTAATGGGAAAATGCATGATTTAATTATGCTAAAAATTAATGAAAAATATTCCTAAGTCTAAATGCAAACTAAATGTAATTAAATTAAATATTTTTGGTAGGGGCCGGGGTTGGTTCCTATTTTTTTCATGTGATTTAATTAATAAATCCGTTGCCAAGGATAGACGATTTGTTTGACCAACTTCAAGGAGCTTTGATATTTTCCAAGATAGACCTAAGGACGGGCTATCACCAGATGAGGATCAAGAAGGAGAATATACCGAAGACGGCATTTCGTACATGTTATGGTCATTATGAGTTTACAGTGATGCCGGTTGGTTTGACAAATGACCCTGTTGCTTTTATGGATCTAATGAACCATGTGTTCAAGGAGTATTTGGATCGGTTCATGATCGTGTTCATTGACAACATTTTGGTGTATTCAAGAAGCCTAGAAGAACATGAACAACACTTGAGGACAATTCTACAGACCATTCGAGAGCATAAACTGTATGCTAAGTTCTTTAAGTGTGAGTTTTGGTTAGCTCGTGTAGCTTTTCTTGGACATGTAATCTCTAGCGAAGGAATTTCCATAGATTCAACCAAGATTGAAGCGGTTGTGGATTAACCAAGGCCAACGACTGTAACGGAAATTCGGAGTTTCTTGGGATTGGTAGGCTATTAGAGACGATTCGTAGAATGGCTTTTTGCGATAGCTATGCCTCTGACACAATTGCTAAAGAAGGACGAGAAGTTTAAATAGATAGATAAGTGCTAATGTAGTTTTCAAGAGCTTAAGTACAACCCAGTTTTGACAATATCGTCTGGTCCAAGAGGTTATGAGGTCTATAGTGATGCATCATTTAAGGGATTAGGCTGCGTTCTAATGCAACATGGAAGAGTGGTTGCATATGCATCTCGTTAATTAAGGCTTCATGAGTTGAACTATCCGACGCATGATCTAGAATTAGTAGCAATCGTCTTTGCCCTCAAGATTTGGGAATATTATCTATGCGGAGAAAAGTTCTAGGTTTACACCAACCATCAAAGTCTCAAATACCCGTTCTCTTAAAAGGAGTTGAACATGAGACAACGATGTTGGATGGAGCTTCTCAAGGATTACAATTGCAACATTTTGTACTATCTTGGTAAAGCCAACAAGGTGGCTGATGTGCTTAGTCGAAAGTCAATGATTGTGCAAATGATGGTCTAAGAATGGCTTTTTCTCGAAGAAATGCGAGATTCAGACTTTAAGTTTGAGGAAAGCCATCTATCGAGTCTCATGGCTACTTTATGGATTGAACTAGAAGTGTAGGCAAAGATTAAAGCCTTACAATCGACATATCCTACAATCCAAAGAATCTGCAAGAGGATTCAGCAAAGAGGAAACCTCATTTCCAAGTAGCGGAGGATGGAATATTGCGATTCCGCGAGCGATTATGCGTGCCCAATGAAACAGGGCTTAAGGAGGAAATCTTATCAAAAGCCCATCGTAGTAACAATAGTATTCATTCGGGCAGCACAAAAATGTATCAGAATTTAAGGTAGTATTATTGGTGGAGTGGCATGAAGGCTGATATCGCCAAGCAGGTGGCTAAGTGCTTAACATGCCAACAAGTGAAGGCACAACATTGCAAGCCTGGTGGACTACTACAACCTCTCGAGATCCTAGAATGAAAATGGGAACATATCATAATGGATTTTGTGATGGGATTACCAAGAAGTCAACAGGGTAACGATTCCATTTGAGTCGTGGTTGATAGACTAACGAAGTCTGCACATTTTATTGCTGTACGAAAGGATTGCGCATTGGATAGATTTGTTGACTTGTATGTATGATAGATAGTTCATCTTCATGGAGTGCTAGTGACGATCACATCAGATCGAGATCCAAGTTCACTGCCACGTTTTGGAAAAGCTTGCAGACTACCTTAGGAACAAAGCTACAATATAGTACAGCCTATCATCCACAGGCAGATGGCTAGTCAAAAAGGACAATTCAAATGCTCGAGGATATGTTACGAGCATGTGTTTTGGATTTTAAAGAAAGTTAGGAGGAATAACTTTATCTTGTTGAGTTTGCCTACAACAACATCTATCAACAAAGCATCAAAATGGCACCATTTAAAGCGTTGTATGGTAGGGCCTGTAGGACATCAGTTTGTTGGGATGAGGTTGGTGAACAAAATATCACGGGTCCTAAGTTGGTACAACAATCGTTGGATGCTGTCAAGGTTATTAGAGAAAGACTTAAGACAACTCAAAGCCACTAGAAAAGTTATGCAGACAAGCGACGTAGACCATTGGAATTCCAAGTTGGTGATCATGTATTCCTCATGATGTCACCGATGCGAGGTACTTTGCAATTCGGCAAGAAAGGAAAACTGAGTCCGAGGCATGTTGGACCTTTTGAAATCTCAAAAAGAATTGAGATTTTGGCCTATCATCTCGCGTTGCTACCAAGACTTGCTTAAGTACATGATTTCTTCCACGTATCTATGTTGAGGAAGTATGAGCTTGACCTGACTCACATGCTTAACTTTGAGGAAATGGAAGTGGATGACCAAGTGTCGTATCTGGAACGACCGTGAAGATAGAGGATAGAAAAGAGCAAGTGCTTTGGAACAAGACGATTCCCTTGGTTAAGGTGATTTGGCAACATCACGGAACAGAATGAGCAACATGGGATAGCGAAGAGATAATGAGGCTCCAATATCCTTATCTTTTTTAGGATGTCATGTAATGGTTTAAATTTCGAGGACGAAATTTCTATAAGAAGGGAAGAGTTGTGATATCCCCAAATTTCAACCAATATACTAAGATCAAGTTCGATGGGTTTTAACCCCGAATTCTCATCCGATGAAGAGTATTGAACGTTACGTAATAGAGATATCAAAGTTTATTAGTAAACCCTAAACTTTCGGATAAGTGACGGTAAGTCGAAAATTGAGAACAAAAAAGACATTACGAACTTGGCATGAATGAACGAGGCCTATTTCCTATGAAATTCGACCACCAAGAAGCCCTATAAGAGGAAATTACCGTTTTGCCCTTAGAAGCCCATTTTTAGCCCAAATAAAAAGTCCATTGAATATCTAACCCATTAAGCCCTTTCAAATTCAAGTCCAAGCCCACGTGAATAGTTTAAGCCCACGTGAACAGTATCAAGAGGGGAAATTACTAAAATACCCATTCTAAAAACTTGGACTTTAAGAGAAAAATTTATGGGCATAAGACAAGCTAATTTAAGGTTTGGGCATGAAAGTCTTCTTCTTTTTCTTCATTGTGGCAGCCCCCTCATCCTCTCTCTCTCTCTCTCTCTCTCTCTCTCTCTCTCTCTCTCTCTCTCCTTCAATTATTGCCCTAAAGTTGTCTTAAATTTCAAGAGTCAAAGTTGATAAATTTTGGGGTTGCATTAATGAGGGGCAATAATGTATTGGACTTTCAAGACAAGGCAACTCTCTTTCTTTCTCATTCTCACTCTCACTTTCTCTCTTTCCTTCTCCTCAAATTCGTCCATCCCCCTTCTCCTCCATTTTCCCCATTTTTTCCTTTTTGTTTCACACCCCTCACCTTGCCGCTATGCTATCCAAGCCATGTCATGCCCTTGCTGCACCCTTGCCGCCATTTGGATCGCCGTGCCGCTAAGCCAATCCACCCGTAGTCGCCGCCATCCATCGCCGTATATCTATGCCAATGCCAAGCCCAAATCATGCCCTCACTACCGCACCAAGCCGCCGAGGCATGCTGTGCCGCCGTGTCACCGATTGTCGCTATCGTCGCCGCCGCTATTAAACTAGTGAGTTAACTCCCTAATCCTTAGTTAGGTTGTTAATTACGCTTAGGGTTAGATTAAGTGAGGCGTATGATTAATTATTATTGGATTAGTTGATAATTTATCTTGATAAGTGAGGATGATAAGTTATCTTGATAGGTGATAAGTTATCGCAAAGGTGATAAGTGATGATGATAGGTTATTAAGAAAAGTGATAAGTGGAAGTGATAACCTATCAAGGAAAGGTGATAAGCTATCATCAAAGGGATGATAAGCTATCACCAAAGGGGTGATAAGCTATCGGCTTTTGAGAGATAAGTTATCACCAATAGGGTGATAAGCTATCGATGATTAGATGATAAGCTATCTTGGTTAGTTGATAAGTCATTGATTAATGTGTTTTGTGCTTGTAATATGCTGTAGTTCTATGCATGCTTTTGTGTTGTTTGAAGGGTAGGTTGCCTTAGAAAGATGATTGCCTCTTGGACTATGGTTTTCTAGTTGAAAAGAATGCATTTTGGCATATAAATTATGATTCATGAGGTGTCATGCTTGGATACGAAGTTTTAGGTGTTGGAATAATCTAGGAGGCTTGAAAAATGAAGCATGTAAAGTTAGATGGGTTAAGTATGTACGTGTCATCATGTATGATTATTTTATTGCATTTTTACATGTGAAAGACTGCAATGATTTTGACGTATGAGCATGAATCATGGCATAAGCATGTATCATGGTTATATTGGTTAAAAGAAAGAAGAAATGAAAATTGTATGCATGATTGGTGTGCTCGTGGATCACAAAGTGTATGGACCTCAATGGTGATTGGGGACGATACCCGATTTTATCGATGATATTATCGGATGCTCGGCGGGGGTTTGGATGACGGATCGCGGTAGAGACTGGACCAATTCTCCTTATGGAATGCCATCTGCCTATGGGAGAGGTTGAGGTGGGGCCGCACCTCAATCTTCCAAGAGGAGACATTGCCGTGCTCGATGGAGCAGGACGACGCTCGGTCATACCAGAAGACCACCAACCTTTGGGTTGTGCCGTAGCCTAGAGAGGTCAAGAACTGCCAACTTTTGAGTTATGCCGTGCCCGAGGACGAACGTAATTACTAGGCATAAATTTAGAACACGCTTGGATGTATTGCATATGAGAAATGGTGATATATGTTCTGATGATGTGCCTTGGCTGACACATTGTTTATAGAATGCTATAATTAATAATATGTAGGGTATGTGCCAAGGCGAGGTAAGAATGCCTATGATTTGTTGGTTGATCGGTATTGAGTTGAGTAGCTCGAACCTGTTGTAGTTAAAGAAAAGCAAGAGTTGCTCGCTATTGTTCTATTATCGATAATAAGCTACGTGTTTAGAGTATGTTCTAGGCGAATCAGCACCTTACACAAGGCTTAGGTTGTTAACTTACTGAGATTTTATCTCACTCGTTGTTGTTAACTTACTGAGATTTTATCTCACTCCTTGTTGTTAACTGCTTTTCAGGACCATAGATGGAAGGTCGACATGTGCGGTTCGAGGCAGATCAAGGTGTATTTGCATAGAGGAGATAGGTTAACTCGACCCCGGTACCTTTTTCAAGGTCTCAATAGGAAGCGGCCCGTAGCGAGGGCTTCTGTATATAAACTTCCTAGGGTTAACAAGTTTATAAATAACGTGTGCTTTGGTAACGATTGTATTTCTGTTTTTCTTGTTATCCCTATTGTTGTGATTGTTCGGGTGATGGTTATTCGTTTTTGCTTGCATTAATCAAAAGATAAAACGAACAAATCGACAATGCGTCCTGGGACGTCGTATTCAAAATGACCCAAGGGAAGTAATCAGGATCGTCGCACACTTGAGGGCCGGGGCGTGACATCATTTGTGTGCATTTATGCTTGTAGCTCAGGAGCATAATCACCCTACGAGTGAGTGTGGTATGTTATATGAATGACTTTAGAAACTAACACAGGGCAAGTAAGACGATACCCGAAGTGTTTTCTCGTTCATACAGGTGAGCAAGTGGCACAGCGGAATTCTTCCATCCATAAAATGGGAACTTTCTTAAACCAAAGCCTCCTATCCCAACGAGGTCAAGTAACCCCATGCCTTGTTATTCGCCTCTAGTTATCGAAGAGGTTAAGTAACCCCACGCTTGGTTATACGCCTTGTGTTTCCAAAGAGATTAAGTAACCCCATGCCTGGTTATACGCCTTGTGTTTCCAAAGAGATTAAGTAACCCCATGCCTGGTTATACGCCTTGAGTTTCCAAAGAGGTCAAGTAACCTAATGCCTAGTTATATTTCTTGCGTTACCCATAAGGTAAGTGTCCCTATCCCTAGGAGCTTACCCAAAACAAAAAGGGTAGGGTGTGATCTTCATTGTTAAGAGAAGAAGAGAGAGAGAGAGAGACATGTTTAAAGAATGGCTAGAGGTAAGCTTCAAAGGTACGTTCTCGATCAAATGTCATTTTTCTATCCTTTTGTTTACGTTTCTTTTCAAGAGTCGGTTGACTAAAAATTCAGGTATCATTTTCTCTTTGAAAGGAACCTCTTCGAGTTTCCTCTCAAAGAAGGGTAGACACAAAAATCCCACAACAAACAACCTCAATCCTGCTTCACTGCGCGCCTCCACTACCGTAGTCGAACAACCTCCAGCCGGTGCACTCCCTTGCACGAGTTCTTCCTCTTTTTATGTCAACTCCGGTGAGTTCTCTAGCCTTACGGTTCGAGTTTCCTTTCTCCAAGGATCCTAGCTTGGAGACAACAAGAGGCGATCGGCCATAGTTTGACTCATCTCAAACTCACTCTATCGTCGTTGTCTTCAAGCCGAGTAGAAGCCTCCACAAGCGAACATTCACCTCACGTCAACCGCCGTTCAATGCCCCCGTTCAATGCCCCTATTTTGGCCAAATCATACTGGGGCTCATCATTCCCCGGTTAGGGTATGTTATGAGCTTGGCCTTGCAGTTTCTTGTTGATATTTAATCTTGTTTGCTGATTTTTACGGGTCTGAGTGCCAACTCAAGTCTTAATCTTGTCTGTCTTTTGCCCTTGGCTAGTGCCTGCCATGTGTTTAATGAAATGCCTGAACCGATCTCACATAAGTCTTCTATGATTCTAGGGACGTTCTCAGTGCATTTTCCTCTTTATCTAGTCACTAGGGATATCTTGGCTTAGTTCTATGTATTGATGATGTTGGTCGCCGATAGATGTTTGTGGTCACCGGGGTTGAAAGCTAGCCGAGTTTGGTAGATGCCGTTTATGGCCGATAATGTTGAGAGTGAGAATTGGCCGGCCACCGATTACGTAACCTTTTAAAAGAGTGGGTTACAAGTAAAGTGTCACACTCCAAATTCACAAGAATAGGGGAACGACACACCCGTCTTTCCTTCTTTTCTCTTCCTTCTTAGCCCGACCATTCTCTCCCCTCTCCTTCACGCTCGTCTCGCTCACTACCTACACACATCCACCCACTACCATTACATCTATACCCATTCTTCACCCACCACACTCACCTCACCACCTACAAACACTCACCCATTCACCCATATGCACACATTCACACAGACATTCACACACATAAAGGCACGAGAGAAAAAGATCAAGAGAGAGGGGAAGGGATCGGAGGACTTTTTCCACACAAAAATCCCACAATAAGCAACCCTAATCCCGCTTGACTGCGCGTCCACTGCCATAGTCAGACAACCTCCAGCCGGTGCACTCCCTTGCACAAGCTCTTTCTCTTTTTTGTCGACTCCGATGAGTTCTTTAACCTTACGGTTCGAGTTTCCTTTCTCCAAGGATCCTAGCTCGGAGAAAACGAGAGGCGATCGGCTGTAGTTTGACGCATCTCAAACTCACTCTATCGTCGTTGTCTTCAAACTGGGTAGGAGCCTCCATGAGCGAACGTTCACCTCACATGAACCCCCGTTCAATGCCCCCGTTTCGGCCCTATTTTGGCCAAATCATACCGGGGCCCGTCATTCTCCGATTAGGGTGTGTCATGAGCTTGGCCTTATAGTTTCTTGTTGATATTTAATCTTGTTTGCTGATTTTTGCAGGTCTGACTGCCAACTCCAGTCTTAATCTTGTCTATCTTCTGCCCTTGGCCGATGCCTGCCATGTGTTTAATGAAATGCCTGAACTGATCTCGCATAAGTCTTCTATGATTCTAAGGACGTTCTTAGTGCATTTTCGTCTTTATCTGGTCACTAGGGATATCTTGGCTCAGTTCTATGTATTGATGATGTTGGTTGTCGACAGACGTTTGTGGTCGTCGGGGTTGAAAGCTAGTCGAGTTTGGTAGATGCCGTTCATGGCCAATAATGTTGAGAGTGAGAATTGGCCGGCCCCCGATTACGTAACCTTTTAAAAGAGCGGATTACAAGTAAAGTGTCATACTCCAAATTCACAAGAATAGGGGAACGACATGCCCGTCTTTCCTTCTTTTCTCTTCTTTCGTGGCCCGACCATTCTCTCCCTTCTCCCTTACGCTCCTCTCACTCACCACCTACACACATCCACCCACTACCATTATATCTATACCCATTCTTCACCCACCACACTCACCTCACCACCTACAAACACTCACCCATTCACCCATATGCACACATTCACACAGACATTCACACACATAAAGGCACGAGAGAAAAAGATCAAGAGAGAGGGGAAGGGATTAGAGGACTTTTTCCACACAAAAATCCCACAATAAACAACCCCAATCCCGCTTGACTGCGCGCCTCCACTGCCATAGTCGGACAACCTCTAGCCGATGCACTCCCTTGCACAAGTTCTTTCTCTTTTTTGTCAACTCTGATGAGTTCTCTAACCTTACGGTTCGAGTTTCCTTTCTCCAAGGATCCTAGCTCAGAGAAAATGAGAGGCGATCGGCCGTAGTTTGACTCATCTCAAACTCACTCTATCGTCGTTGTCTTCAAACCGGGTAGGAGCCTTCATGAGCAAACGTTCACCTCACATGAACCCCCGTTCAATGCCCCCGTTTCGGCCCTATTTTGGCCAAATCATATCGGGCTCGTCAGTCTCCGATTAGGGTGTGTTACAAGCTTGACCTTGCAGTTTTTTGTTGATATTTAATCTTGTTTGCTAATTTTCGCAGGTCTGACTACTGACTTGAGTCTTAATCTTGTCTGTCTTCTGCCCTCGGCCAATGCTTGCCATGTGTTTGATGAAATGCCTAAACCAATCTCACATAAGTCTTCTATGATTCTAGGGACATTCTTAGTGCGTTTTTGTCTTTATCTGGTCACTGGGGATATCTTGGCTTGGTTCTATGTGTTGATGATGTTGGTCGCCGACAAACGTTTGTGGCCGCCGGGGTTGAAGGCTAGCTGAGTTTGGTAGACACCATTCATGGCCGATAATGTTAAGAGTGAGAATTGGCCGGCCCTCGATTACGTAACCTTTTAAAAGAGCAAATTACATGTAAAGTGTCACACTCCAAATTCACAAAAATAGGGGAACGACATGCCCATCTTTCCTTGTTGGCCCAACCATTCTCTCCCTTCTTCCTCACGCTCCTCTCGCTCACCACCTACACACATCCACCCACTACCATTACATTTACACCCATTCTTCACCCACCTCACTCACCTCCCCACCTACAAACACTCACCCATTCACCCATATGCACACATTCACACAGACATTCACATACATAAAGGCACGAGAGAAAAAGACTAGGAGAGGGGAAGGGACCGGAGGACTTTTTCCACGCAAAAATCCCATAACAAACAACCTCAATCCCGCTTCACCGCGCACCTCCACTATCGTAGTCGGACAACCTCCAGCCGGTGCACTCCCTTGCACGATTTCTTCCTCTTTTTACATCGACTCTAGTGAGTTCTCAAGCCGTACAGTTCGAGTTTCCTTTCTCCAAGGATCCTAGCTCGGAGACAATGAGAGGCAATCAGTCATAGTTTGACTCATCTCAAACTTGCTCTATCGTCGTTGTCTTCAAGCTGGGTAGATGCCTCCATGAGCGAAGGTTCACCTCACGTCAACCCCCCTTCAATGCTCCCGTTTCGGACCTGTTTTGGCAAAATCATACCGGGACTCGTCATTCCCTGGTTAAGGGGTGTTACGAGCTTGGCCTTGTAGCTTCTTATTGACATTTAATCTTGTTTGTTGATTTTCGCGGGTCTAACTGTTGACCTAAGTCTTCATCTCCTCCGTCTTTTGCCCTCGGCCAGTGCTTGCCACTTGTTTGATGAAATGCCTGAACCAATCTCGCATAAGTCTTCTATAATTCTTGGGATGCTCTGAGTACGTTTTTGGCTTTATCTGGTCATCAGGTATATCTTGGTTCGGTTCTATGTGTTAATGATGTTGATCATCGACAAACATTTATGGCTGCCGAGTTAAAGGCTGGCTAAGTTTGGTAGCCGCTGTTCACGGCCGATAATGTTTAGAATGAGAATTGGCCAGCCCCCGATTACTAATCTTTTAAAAGAGCGGATTACAAGTGTTACACCTTAAATCCACAAGAAAAGGGGAACGAAATGCCGGTCCTTCCTTCTTGGCCCGGCCCCTCTCTCCATTCTTCCTCCCGCTCTTCACACTCACCACCTACACACATCCACCCACTACCATGACATCTACACCCACTCTTCACCCACCACACTCACCTCACCACTTGCAAACACTTACCCACTCTGACCCATATGCACACATTTACACAGACATTCACACACATAGATGCATTCGAGAAAAAGACTAAGAGAGAGGGGAAGGAAGGGACCGGAGGATTTTTTCCACACATAAATCTCGCAACGACAACCTTGATTCCACTTGACCACGCGTCTCTATTGCCGTAGTCGGACAACCTCCAACCGGTGCACTCTCTTGCAGGAGTTCTTCCTCTTCTTGCGTCATCTCCAGTGAGTTCTCTAGCCATATGATTCGAGTTTCTTTCCGAGGATCCTATCTCGGAGACAACGAGAGGCGATCGGTTGTAGTTTGACTTATCTCAAACTCGCTCTATCATCGTTGTCTTCAAGCCCAGTAGGAGCCTCTATGAGCGAACGTTAAGCTCATGTCAACCCCCGTTCAATGCCCCCGTTTCGGCCCTATTTTGGCCAAATCATACCAAGGCTCATGATTCCCTAATTAGGGTGTGTTACGAGTTTGGCCTTGCAACTTCTTGTTGATCTTTAATCTTGTTTGCTGATTTTCGTGAATCTGACTGCCAACCCAAGTCTCAATTTTGTCCATCTTCTTCCCTCGGCTGGTGCCTGCCATGTGTTTGATGAAATGCCTGAACCGATCTCGCATAAGTCTTCTATGATTCTAGGGACATTCTTAGTGCATTTTTGTCTTTATCTCGCATAAGTCTTCTATGATTCTAGGGACATTCTTGGCTTGGTTCTATGTGTTGATGATGTTAGTCAGCCATAATGTTTGTGGCCACCGGGGTTGAAGGTTAGCCGAGTTTGGTAGACGTCATTCATGGCTGACAATGTTGAGAGTGAGAATTGGCCGGCCCCCGATTATGTAACCTTTTCAAAGAGAGGATTACATGTTTAATGTCACACCCCAAATGCACAAGATTAGGGGAACGACACGCCCGTCCTTCCTTCTTTTCTTTTCCTTCTTGGCCCTAACATTCTCTCCTCTCTCCCTCACACTTCTCACGCTCCTCACGCTCACCACCTACACACATCCACCCACTATTATTATATCTACACCCATTCTTCACCCACCACACTCACCTCACCACCTGCAAACAGTCATCCACTCACCCATATCCACACATTCACACATTTAAAGGCACGAGAGAAAAAGACCATGAGAGGGGAAAGGACCGAAGGAGTTTTTCCACGCAAAAATCCCACAACAAACAACCTCAATCCCGCTTGACCGCGTGCCTCCATTGTCGTAGTTGTACAACCTCCAGCCAGTGCACTCCCTTGCATAAGTTCTTCCTCTTTTTACGTAGACTCCGGTGAGTTCTTTAGCCTTACGGTTCGAGTTTCCTTTCTCTGTGGATCCTAGCTCAAACACAACGAAAGGCGATCGGTCGTCGTTTGACCCATCTCAAACTCGCTCTATCGTCGTTGTTTTTAAGCCAAGTAGGAGCCTCCATGAGTGAACGTTCACCTCACGTTAACCCCCTTCAATGCCCTCGTTTCGGTCCTGTTTTGGCCAAATCATACCGGGGCTCGTCACTTCCCTGTCATAGGGTGTTACGAGCTTGCCCTTGCAGCTTCTTGTTAATCTTTATTCTTGCTTGCTGATTTTCACGAGTTTGACTGCCAACCCGAGTCTCAATCTCGTCTGTCTTCTTCCTTTGGCCGGTGCCTGCCATGTGTTTGGTGAAATGCCTGAAGCGATCCTGCATAAGTCTTCTATGATTCTAGGGATGTTCTCAGTGCGTTTTCCTCTTTATTTGGTCACTGGGTATGTCTTTGCTTGGTTCTATGTTCTAATGATGTTTGTCGTCGATAAACGTTTATGGCCGATAATGTTGACAATGAGAAATTGTCGACCTCCAATTACGTAGCCTTTCAAAAGAACGGATTACATGTAAAGTGTCACACCTCAAATCCACAAAAAAAGGGGAACAACACGCCCGTCCTTCCTTCTTTGCCCAGCCCCTCTCCTTCTCCCTCACACTCTTCACGCTCACCATCTACACACCTCCACTCACTACCATGACATCTACACCCACTCTTTACCCATGATACTTACCTTAGCACCTGCAAACACTCACCTACTCTCACCCATATGCACACATTCACATAGACATTCACACACATAGAGGCATCAAAGAAAAATGACTAGAAGAGAAGGAAAGGGACCGGAGGATTTTTTCCACACAAAAATCCCGCAATGACAAGTCAGTCCTGCTTGATCACGTACCTCCACTACTGTAGTCGGACAACCTCCAGCCGGTGCACTCCCTTGCACGAGTTCTTCCTCTTCTTGCATCGTCTCCGGTGAGTTCTCTAGTTGTACAATTCGACTTTCCTTTCTCCGAGGATCCTAGCTCAGAGACAACGAGAGGTGATCTGCCGTAGTTTGACTCATCTCAAACTCGCTCTATCATCGTTGTCTTCAAGCTAGGTAGGAGCCTCCATGAACGAACGTTCAGCTCACGTCAACCCTCGTTCAATGCCCCCTTTTCGACTATATTTGGCCAAATTATACCGGGGCTCATCATTCCCTAGTTAGGCATTCCCTAGTTATGGTGTGTTACGAGCTTGGCCTTGTAGCTTCTCATTGATATTTAATCTTGTTTGCTGATTTTCACGAGTCTGACTACCAACCTGAGTCTCAATCTCGTCCGTCTTCTTCCCTCAGCCGGTGCCTGCCATGTGTTTGATGAAATGCCTGAACCGATCTCGCATAAGTCATCTATGATTCTAGGGACGTTGTCAGTGCGTTTTCATCTTTACTTGGTCACCAGGTATATCTTGGCTCGATTCTATGTGTTGATGAAGTTGGTCACCCACAAACGTTTGTGGCCGCCTGGGTTGAAGGCTAGCCAAGTTTGGTAGACACCGTTGATGGCCGACAATGTTGAGAGTGAGAATTGGCCGGCCCCTGATTACGTAATCTTTTAAAGGGCGGATTACATGTAAAGTATCACACCTAAAATCCATAAGAATAAGGGAACGGCATGCTCGTCCTTCCTTCATTTCTCTTTCTTCTTGGCTCGACCACTCTCTCTTTTCACCCTCACGCTCACCACCTACACACATCCACCCACTACCATTACATCTACATCCACTCTTCACCCACCACACTCACCCACTCACCCATATGCACATATTCACACGCATAGATGCAAGAGATAAAAAGACCAAGAGAGAGGGGAAGGGACAGAAGGATTTTTTTCCACATAAAAATCCCACAATGACAACCTTGATCCCGTTTGACCACACGCCTCCATTACAATAGTCGGACAACCTCTAGCCAGTGCGCTCCCTTGAACAAGTTCTTCCTCTTCTTGCGTTGTCTCCGGTGAGTTCTCTAGCTGCACGGTTCGAGTTTCCTTTCTCCGAGGATCCTAGCTTGGAGACAACGAGAGGTGATCGATCGTAGTTTGACTCATCTCATACTCACTCTATTGTCGTTATCTTCAAGCCGAGTAGGAGCCTCCATGAGCGAATGTTCACCTCACATCAACCCCTCTTCAATGCCTCCATTTCGACTATATTTTGGCAAAAACATACCGGGGCTCGTCCTTCCCTGGTTAGGGTGTGTTACGAGCTTGGCCTTGCAGCTTCTTGTTGATCTTTAATCATGTTTGCTAATTTTCATGGGTCTGACTACCGACCCGAGACTCAATCTCGTCCATCTTCTTCCCTTGGCCGGTGCCTACCATGTGTTTGATGAAATGCCTGAATCGATCTCGTGTAAGTCTTCTATGATTCTAGGGACGTTATTAGTGCGTTTTCGTCTTTATCTGGTCGCCAAGTATATCTTGGCTTAGCTTTATGTGTTGATGATGTTGGTCGCTAATAAATGTTTGTGGCTGTTGGGGTTGAAGGCTAGTCGAGTTTGGTAGACGTCGATCATGGCCGACAATGTTGAGAGTGAGAATTGGCCGGCCCCCGATTATGTAACCTTTTAAAAGAGCGGATTACATGTAAAGTGTCCCACTCTAAATCCACAAGAATAGGGGAACGACAAGCATGTCCTTCCTTCTTGGCCTGACCCCTCTCTCCTTTCTCCCTCATGCTCCTCAGGCTCACCACCTACACACATCCACCCATTACCATGACATCTACACCCACTCTTCACCCACCACACTCACCTCACCACCTGCAAACACGCACCCACTCTCACCCATAAACGCACATTCACACAGACATTCACACACATAGAGGCACAAGAGAAAAAGACCAGGAGAGAAGGGAAGGTATTGGAGGATTTTTTCCACATAAAAATCCCACAACGACAACCTCGATCCCGCTTGACTGCGCGCCTCCACTGTCGTAGTAGGACAACCTCCAGCCGATGCACTGCCTTGCACAAGTTCTTCCTCTTCTTGCGTCATCTTCGGTGAGTTCTCTAGCCATACGATTCAATTTTCCTTTCTCTAAGGATCCTAGCTTAGAGATAACGAAAGGAAATCGGCCGTAGTTTGACTCATCTCAAACTTGCTCTATTGTTGTTGTCTTCAAGCCGGGTAGGAGCCTCCATAAGCGAACGTTCACCTCGCATCAACCCCCTTGAATGCTCTTGTTTCGGCCCTGTTTTGGTCAAATAATACCTGGGCTCGTCATTCCCTGGTCAGGGTGTGTTACGAGCTTGGCCTTGCAGCTTCTTGTTGATCTTTAATCTTGTTTGCTGATTTTCGCGGGTCTGACTGCCAACTCGAATCTCAATCTCGTCTGTCTTCTTCCCTCAGCCGGTGTCTGCCCTGTGTTTGATGAAATGCCTGAATTGATCTCGCATAAGTCTTCTATGATTCTAGGGACATTCTTAATGTGTTTTCGTCTTTATCTGGTCACCAGGTATATCTTTGCTTGGTTCTATGTGTTGATGATGTTGGTCGCCGACAAATATTTCTGGCCGCCGTGGTTAAAGGCTAGCAGAGTTTGGTAGACAGCGTTCATGACCGACAATGTTGAGAGTGAGAATTGGCCGGCCCCCGATTACATAACCTTTTAAAAGAGCAGATTACATATAAAGCGTCACACCCTAAATCCACAAGAATAGGGGTGTGATATCCCGAAATTTCAATGTTAGGAATTAATCAAAAGACGATTGTCGATTTAATTCGGAAAAAGTATACAATCGGATTGTTAGACGTTTTCACATGGTCAAGGCAATGAAATGGGATTCGATGGATAGTTAATCACGAATTCCAAGCCGATGAAAAGTTTAGGACATTTGGTTATGAATATCTCAAAGTTTATTGGTAAACCATAAATTTTCGGAAAAGAGGCAGTAAGCCGAAAATTAAGGATCGAAGAGACGTTTCGGACATGGCACGAACCATCGGGCCTATTTTCTATTATTTTCGGATTTCAAGAGGGCCTATAATGGGAAATGACCATTATGCCCCTGAAGGCCCATTTTAGGCCCAAACAAAGAGCCTATTGGCTATCAAGCCCATTGGGCCCGCTAAAATTCAAGCCAAGCCCACGTGAATAGTACTAAGCCTATGTGAATAGTGCAAGCCCGTATGAATAGTGCTGAGGTGGAAATTACCCTTTTGCCCTTCTTGAAAGTGAGATATTTTGAAGTTGCATTAATGGGCTTAAGACAAGAACATTAAAGGCTTGCAAGAAGACTTCTTCTGCTTTTCTTCTTCTTTAAGGACGAATGCTCCCCCCTTGCTCTTTCCTTATCCCTTTCTTTCCTTGTCTCAATTTATTGCTAAAGTTGTCTTGAATTCAAGAAGACAAAGTTGGATATTTTTGAAGATTTGCATTAATTGTGAGACAATAATGCAATCTTGGTTATAGTTAAGGCAAGACAACTCTTTCTCTTCTCATTTCCACTTTCTCTCTTTCACTCTCTCTTTCCTCTCAAAATTCGTAGCTCCCCCCTCTCTCCTCAATTTTCACCCTTTTTCCTTCTTGTTTCACACCGTGCACCTTACCGCCATGCCATCCAAGCCATACCATACCCTTGCCGCACTTTTTCCACCATAAGGATTGTCATTACTGCCGTTTGTCGCCGCGCCAAGCTTGAGCTGCGCCTTGTTGTTTGCCGTCGCCACCATCCAAGCCGAGCAAGCAACCGCCGCACCAAGCTCCACCGTCCAAGTCATCGAGCCGAGCCACCACCATCATCGTCTTCGCGCTGTCATCGTCGTCATTACCGTAGTCGCCGCCGCCGTTAAATGGTGAGTTAACTCCTTAATTCTTAATTAAGTTGTTAATTGCACCTAGGGTTAGATTAGTGAGTTTTAGACTTGACTATAGTTAGATGAGTTAACCTTAGTTGGGTTAGTTAACCATGGTTGGGTTAATTATCTTATATAAGCTATTAGTATGTTTTAAGATGAGAATTGCTTAGGAAAGGTAATGGTTTCATGTTTGATGATTTCTTAGTGGAAAAGAATGCACTTTTGGCATGTAAATGGTGATTGATGTGGTGTCGTGCTTATATACTAAGTTTCATGCATTGAAATAATCTAATGTGCTTGAAAAGTGAAGCACAGGAAGTTTGGCATGAAAAGCACGTTGGTTTGATCACGTGTGATTTATTCATTGCATTTTTATGTGAGAAAATGGCAATATGTTTGCTGTATGAGCACGATCATGGCATGAGCACGAATCATGTGGCATTGGCTAGAAAAATAAGAAGAACTAAATTGGCATGCATGATTGAGGTGCTCGTGTGATCATAAAAAGGGAACAGACCCTTAATGGATTTTGAGGATGATGCCTAATTTAATCGATGATTTTATCGGATGCCCGGCTGGGGTTCGGATGACGGATCGCGGTAGATGCCGGACTGATTCTCCTTATGGAATGCCGTCTACCTCTGGGGAAGGTCGAGATGTGGCCGCACCTCGGTCTTCTGGGAGGAGATGTCGCCGTGCCTGATAGGGCGGGACGATGCCCGGTCATGCCGGAAGACCGCCAACCTTTGGGTTGTGCCATGGCCTAGAGAGGTGGAGAACCGTCAACCTTTGGGTTGTGCTGTGGCCTAGAGAGGTCGAGAACCGCCAACCTTTGGGTTGTGCCGTGCCCGAGAGCGGGTGTAATCACTAGGCATAAAACTGGACCACGCTTGATTACATTGCGTGTGAGAAATGGTGTTATATATTCTGATGTTGTGCCTAGTTTGATGCATTGTTTATAGAATGCCATAATTGATAACATGCAAGGTATGTGCATGTGCTGAGGCAATGTAAGAATGCCTGTGATTTACCTATTGATTGAGTTGAGTCAATCGAACCTGATATAGGTTGTGTAAAGCGAGAGTCTCTGACTATTGATCTGCCATCGACGTTGAGTTGCATGTTTAGGGTCTGCTCTAGGTGAATCAGCACCCTACGCGAGGCTTAGGTTGTTAACTTACTGAGATTTTATCTCACTCGTTGTTATTAACCGCTTTTCAGGACCATAGATCGGAAAGTTGACAGGTGCGGTTCGAGGTGATCTCGCATAGAGAAGTTTAAGTTAACCCAACCATCAGTATCTTTTTGTTGGTCTGGTTAAGAAGTGGCCCGAAAGTGAGGGCTTGCAATTATAACTTCTTACGGTTAACGAGTTTATAAATAAAATGCGAGTTTTGTTATGGATGTTTGGTTTTGCTATTTTTCCTACTATCCCTGCTGTTATGTTTGTCGGGTGGTTATTATACGTTTCTGCATGCATTAATTGAAAGATAAAATGAATGGGTCGACGACACGTCTTGGGAAGTCGCATTTCTAATGACCCAACAGAAGAGATGAAACAGGATGGTCGCACGCTCGAGGGTCGGGGCGTGACAAGGGGAACGATATGTCCGTCCTTCCACACGAAGGACACAGCCTCAAGACACAACCAAATAACCTGTTATCAAAATATATATCTCCAACTATATATATATATATATGATAGACCAACAATTTTGGTTACAACATCAAAGTTTCTATATTCCAACAAAAGATTATGTACAATCTAGAACTCATCCAACCCAACAGACTAATGACAACAAAAAATACAACTCCCTTGGGCCATACCCAAAAATACAACCAAAACTCCCCGTCAAGCGCTCTCATACTAACAGCCACTCATCAAGGAACCTGAAAAGATGTAAAATGAGAGGGACGAGCAACCATAGCTTAGTGAGTAGTACATTTCGTCTAAGCAGATCGAGCATCCACTATGCACATATACAAAACCATAACAAAACTCTATAATCTCAAATCCAATTGATAATATATGTACCATTTCAAATATAAGTTGTTTCCTCTCAGCAAAAATATCCATCTCATAATAATGTCAAAATAAAATATCAACGGTCAAGCCTATTGATTAATCTCACAAAAACACATGCCAATGGTTTATTCCATTAGCCAATCTCATACTCAAATGTCCAACTGTGATCACGCATAACGCCTCGTGATAAGGTGACCAAGCTCCCCCCTTGGCAAGGTCTCTACCTATATTGCCAGTAGCTGGCACACAAGGATATCCTAAACTAGTATGCATACTTACAAGCCCTGCAACGGGCTCACAACGACACTGAACATCAACACCATCCTTCATAATCCACAAAGCCAATCGAGAATAAATGTCACAAATAAAACATATAATCTTTCCACAACACGGCTCTTCCGCCTTAAATACCTTTCGGAAAGCATTTCTCAAGTCATACCCAAACTTGTTTCACAAATTAATTGAAGGCAATACGTCTCTTCATAACACATTTCCTAAAACCATTCTCAAATACAAAAGGGTAGAAAATGCTTAATCTGACTTTATGCAACAAAATGCTCTTCATAGTTTAATACATATGTATATCGAAACTTTATTATTTTAAGAAATGGATTTCACAAAATCAAAGAAGAAATAGCACCACTCACCTGGAACGCTCAAAATCAAACAACACGTAGCTAGACGACCCAACGATCTCGTAATCCTAAAAATTAAACGAGAATCGACGTCAAAACCGAGTAAAACTCTACCTCAACTACGAAACGGCTAAACGATACTTAAATGCTAACAAGACAACTCATAGGTGCCAACAAATCACACACCCAAAGCAATTACTCAAGCCATCCGTAAAGCGACACTTATACGCAAAACCCAAAAATAGTCACTTTGGCCAAACCATTGCTCGAGATCGACTCCCATCAAACCCGCGGCTCAACAACAGTATAATCCATCAATTCCATGAAAACCCATAACTCAACAACACAAAAATCGGACTCTACGGCTCAAATATCACAAAACCCCAATTTTAAGCCTTAATCCGAAAACTACTCCAATCGGACGATCAATGGATGCAGGCACTTACCAAGCATTGCGATATGTAGAAAATCCGGCTTGGCGAGGTGTCCGTGGCTTGTGTGCGAAACCCCTCCTTTCCCTTTCTTTTCTTCTTCCCTCTTTTCCTTTTCTTTTCCTCTCTCTTTCTCATGAGCAAGCTCTCGGGTTTTTTTTTTATAAATGAGCACCACAGATTTGCCTTTTCTTTTCTTCTTTGTTGACTTTGTCAACTTTTATTTTTTATTTTTTTATATATAAAGGTGGGTCCCATACTATAGACCTAGTCAACAAAGCCAAATATTACAACCTACTCTCCTTAAAAGAAATTTCGTTCTCAAAATTTAGACTTACCTCAACTTTCAAACAAATGAGGGTACTTGTGTCTTACTTGCTCCTCAAGTTTCCAAGTGGCCTCTCTCTCTTTGTAGTTCTGTCATTGGAGCTTTACATAAGGAATTGTCCTCTGCCGCAATATTTGATCTTTTCTATCGATAATGCGAATAGGTTGCTCCTCACAAGTTAAGTTCTCTCTTACTTAATGGTGTAAAATCTAGCACATGTTTCAGATTCGATGCATATTTGCGCAACATAGAAACATGGAACACATTATGAATGCTGGATAGTGTTCGTGGCAAAGCCAGTTTGTAAGTGACTTTGCCAATTTTGTCTAAGATCAAGAATGGTCCCATATAACTTGGACTCAACTTGCCATGCGTGCTGAACCTCATAACACCATTTGTAGGAGAAACTTTAAAAAATATGTGATCTCCCTCGCTTAATTCTAACTTGCATCTTTTGAGGTCCGCATAACTTTTCTGACGACTTTGAGTTGTTTTAAGACTCTATCGAACCAACCTGACTTTCTCTTTTGACTGATGTAAGTACTAGGGGCTAGTTAATCTCTTCTCACCAACATCGTCCCAACAAATAGGACTTCTGCGTTTTTGGCCATATAAAGTTTCAAAAGGTGCAATCTTAATACTAGAATGATAACTGTTGCTATAAGAAAATTCTGCCAAATGTAGATGTTTGTCCCACGAACTGCCAAAGTCAATAGTGCATGATCTCAACATATCCTCTAACGTCTAAATTGTTCTCTCTGACTGCCCATCTGTCTGAGGATGAAAAGCTATACTGAAGTTTAATTTAGCACTTAAGGCTCCTTATAAACTCTTCCAAAAGTTGGACACAAATATGGGATCCCTATAAAAAAAAACGATCCTTATTGGAACTCCATGAAGCTTCACTATCTTATTAACATACCGTTTCGCCATGTCTTCCTATGAAAGACCAAATCAATATGCCAAAAAGTGTGCGGACTTAGTCAATCGATCAATAATCACCTATATAGCATTCTTACCACTTGATGTCCTTGGTAGACAAATTACGAAATCCATGCTAATATGCTCCCATTTCCATTTAGCTAACTCTAGAGGCTGTGACTGTCCACTTGGTTTCCTGTGCTTAATCTTCACTTGCTGACAAACTAGACATTGGTCGACAAAATTTACAACATCCTTCTTCATGTTAACTATCCAGAAGTTTTCTCTCAAGTCTCTATACATTTTAGTGCTTCCCAGATGAATTGAGAATCTAGTGTTGTGAGCTTCCTGCAATAGTTCCTTTTTCAATTCTGAAATGTTAGGAACACATAGCCGACCATGAAACCTCATGCTGGCGAACCAAGTGAGCTCCACAGAATGCTGCCCATCGTATGCTTGATAAAATGCTTGAATGAATTGTCCAAGTTGGATCCGTATGATTGATGAGTAAAAAGTCAAATTTAGTTCGTTTTTAGTGCATTAATAGTCGAGCTTTATCTGAACTTACGATCTTTGCTGTGTATTTTCGCATGTGATTTGATCTTCAACGTCGGTCATGGACAAACCGAAAACAGAGGAGTCATTTTCTGTCTTCCGATGAAGCTGACTACCAAGAATTTTGATCCGTTAGCCCTCTACACACCTTTCTGTTGTATGTTTGTGTTGTTATCTTGTTTGGTAAAAATTCCAGAAGCAAGATTATCCAATGGAATGGACGCGTTGGTTTCTTAGTGAAGGATGAATGCTCTTGATGATTAGCACTGTTTGGAAATGGTGTTCAGCGGCGATTTGATAGCGGCTGTGACGGTCAGTGGTGATCGGCGAGCAGTGTATTCGTCGGCATCATTATTAGGCACTGATAGCCGAGGGTGACGAATATCGGGGAGCTCGCAATGGTAAACCATCGAGGGAGGTCTTGGTGAGTTCTGGGGATGAACTCTCCAAGAAGATGATCCAGGAAAAGACGACCGAGAGATTAAAAAACTAAAATAAAAATACAAAAAGAAATGAAGAAATAGGAAAATAATTAAAAACAATAATAATAAGGGATTAAAATTTGAAAAGGAAAGTCTCGACGAAGAAGAAGAAAAAAAAATAGAAAAATCCAGAAAATTCATAAAATTCAGAAAAATCAAATAAATCAAATAACATCCTACACCTCCCTTTGGGACGATTGCCCATTGGAGTGGGATTCCTTACTTTGTGGATCGAGGACCTTGAGCCTTTAGCATGCTCCCTATCCTTAGGTGTCGATACCTCACTTGTTCATGTGCATGTCTATGTGCTCGAAAAAGAAATTAATCGAAAAAAAAAAAATCTCTCCCGACACCATTGTGAGTATGGTTGTATTCTTGCCTTATTTCTTTTATGCTTTTCATTTAAGCAATTTACTTTTAAAAAATAAACGAGTTGTTAATTAACCTAAATGCCCTTATAGGAAAGATTAAGGCCCATTTGGTTCAGCATTTGGAAGGGGCTTCGGGGCCGTAAAGTCACTTGGGCAAATGCAATCTCATTTGGCAACATTTTTTGGCGCACTTTAGGGAAATGCAATTGCATCTCGAAAGCTCCCTAAGGTCCTTTAGCCCAAAATAGGTCCGAAGGTACTTTGGGAAGTTGCATTTCTAGAATGCAACTTACACTATTCATCTTCACCTCGGCCACCGCCTAAGGTTCGCCGGAGGCTGGCCACCAAGTCGCTAGCCTCCGATAACTATTTGCTTGGGTTGCGCAAACCCAAGCGCGACCTTAGGCGAGGTTGCCTGGGTTGCGCAAACCCAGGCATGACCTCAGGCAATTGTCGCTTGGAGTCACACGACCCAGGCGACGTCGCCTGAGGTTGCTTGGGGGTCGCGACCCAGGCGACGGTCACCTGGGTCGCGCGACCTCAGGCGAACGTCATATGGGTTGCGCGCCGGCCAGATCTGGCCGACGGCCATTTTGGCCTGCAACAACCAAGGTTTTTTTTTTTTTTTTTTCAGCTGTGTTCATATGAGAATAAGAAGTAATTTTTTTTACAAATGTTAGTTTTTACCAAACAACATTTACATCGAAATAGCTTTTCAATGTGTTTTTAAAGTATACTCAACCAAGCAGTTTTTGCATTTGCCCAAACGTCTTTAGGCTAAAGGTATTTGCATTTTCTCAAGTGCATTCCCCAAATGTTGAACCAAACGGGGCCTAAATGGCACCCTCAGACCACGATCTAGTTCATGTCGCCGAGTTTATACACCGACATGAGATTTTGGGTCGGCGATTGACCCAGTTCGAAGAGGCTCATTTCTCTCTATATGGGATCTTGATGGTTGCACACCGCCGCCGTTACCACTGTTTCACTTGCACCAAGAAAAACAAGAATCCGTCACCGATCACCTTGAAGAAGAAGCTGTCCGAGCACAAGCCGAAGACTACCAGGGTGTCGTCATCATCGGGCACCTCGGTAGTAGCTCCCGAAGTCAATGTCTCGACCACTGAGGGTACGCCAAAGGCTACTAATACATCGACATATCTTGACGTTCCAATCTTGACCCGTGAAAATAACATCCTGACCAACGAAGGAATAGCTCCATAGTCGTCATGTATAGGCATGCCCAAGGCACCATCACTAGGATTAGATTTGTCATGTTCCGTCATTTTTACTCTTTGTAGTAGATTGGACATGTATAGAATTTCCTTTCAATTTCCATGTAATTAGACGCCTCCCATGTTTCTTATCATAGGGGTTGTATCGGGATATGTTCCATTGATGTGATACTCGACTAATGTCATTCGTGTTTTGTTTTTCCGAACATATTGATGAGAGATGACAAAAGGAGACATTTTTCTTAATCACCAAATGTTGTTTCCCTTACCAAAGTATATTCCCTCATGGCGAAATCTTGACTCGAGACGTCATTTGGGTGATTCTTTACTACTTTGTGACATCTCGCCTTGATTTCGCCAAGAGAGAATATAAAATTGGAGGGGTACTTTGTACATTTTATTTTTCAAAGTAACCCATGGTAATTAACCAAAATGCTTTTTGCATGCTTTAAATTCAACGGGGAAATTAGACATTCAAGTCATCCATATTCCCCCAACTTGAGCCCCTAGCACAAGTGGGGCAAGATGAATTAGAAGGGACCCAAACTACCTTAGGAAGCAAACGGCCCCGAGTCGGATGGTTAACTCCCCGTTGAGTTTAGAAATATTTGAAGCACTTTTTGTTTTTTGAACAATTAGTCAATTCTTCGGATTGTATGAACTTTTTTATTTGCATTCATCAAAGTTGAGATATCTTTTGGAAAATTGATCAAAAGTGATTGCCATGGGTTACATTCCTTTCTATAACATGGTTTCCTATAAAGAATATTTGTAAGAATTTTTTACATAGGACTAAGGTCCATGTAGATTTTTTTGCCCTTATTACTTGTAAGAAAGCATGATATCGAAAGGACTCAAGCTTTATGTTTTCGTTTCATGATTCTAATTTTGTTGTGTTAGGGAAGTATCTACAAATAATGTTCGAAAGGATCTAGGTTATGATGACACACAAATTTGTAAATACCACATGGGTGAGAAAGGACATAGCATAGACAACTGCATGACACTCAGGATTAAGCTAAGAGAAAGGAGGAGCTAGACTTTTTGGTGGACATTACCAAGCTAGAGAAGATTCAAATATTTGCAGCATCTTATCCCACGGTTCGTGAAATCTGAAGATCCAAAAAAATGGCATATTTAGTCAAAATGATGGATATGGGTATAATCAACGATGTCGTCAAATCAAAAGGATATGGAACCCTTATGTCCATCAACCTATTATCGGATTATTTTACTTTGAAGAATGGTCAAGAAGCTTTCTTGGAGATACCACACAACTATGTGATGAATGCCAAAGTAAGAAGCAACCCAAACCCCGTGTTTAAATCCAAAGAAGAAGATAAGCTTGAATTGGAGCTAAGAAAAGGCTCGTCAAAGGACAAAGGAAACTTAGAAGACAAATGGATTAAACAACCCTGATTCGATATGAAGGACTGACCTCTCTAATATGAGTCCACAAGATAGGTGAAATGTATTCGTTCCAATGAAGCATTTGGCAATCATATAGTGACATAGAATCTTTTGGTACCCATTAACAAGAAGTCGGTGAAAGCCCTAAAGAGAAAGTACAAGGAAATGGCGGTATCGTTCATATTTGTCTTGTAACATTATAGCAACGTATCTTAATACGTTGTGTTTGATTTTACAGGGATCCGTGGCCATGCCGAACAGGTAAGTGCCCTCCTTCTTGATCTTTTCCTAACGTGTTCCATCTCTTGTCCTCGATAAGAAATGTTGACACTTGAAGAACAAACGCAAATGAAGGGTAACGTTGTATCGTTTCCAATTCCTCATTTTTCAAAAGGTCCCGAATTGACATGACCTTTTTCGTTCTTTACAGGGTTGCCAAAGTCGCCATGGGGCAGGTAAGTACCCTCTTTCCCTAAAAAGGTCAAATTGAAATCAAATGGAAAATTTTCATCGCAAGAAAGAATTTTTAATATTTTCATAAAAATGAACACAAAATGGAAATGTCAGAAAAGAAGTAAACTTTTGAAAAGGATTTCTAATACCACTTTTATCCAAAGATTGCTTCTCTACCTGATGGATCGTTCCTCTTAAATCAAAATTCCTCATGGAGATTAATCTATTAAGATAATCTTGACAAAATAGGAGAGAAATATGTCAAGCATACCAATCAAAAGTACTTAGGATGAAGAAAAGCAAACTGCTCCCAAATAGGTCCCATAAACACTTTGAGAGTTGAGTACAAAGGAAAACTCGTGTCGTTTAAGGACGAGAGATCTATTCGCAAATAGCTCACGGATCAAAATAAAAAGATACATTTTTTTTCTCTATCCTACACATTGCAGGTGATCATAGTTAAGCCCATTTGAGCCTTTAAATGTGGAGAACTTTTGCAAAATAGCTATGTCAAGAACCACCCCACATTGGGGCAAATTTGGAGGTTTCGGTTGACATCACTTGGTGAAAAAATGAGAAATATATCTTTATTTTCACTTGTATCAATCTTCTTGTGATAACTTTCGGGTGAACTCAAATGGAAGTTCGAAACATCCCAAGATGAGAAAGAGCATTCAATTCTCTAATCTAAACACTTGTATCCCTTGCTATACCAATTTGAGCTTATTAATTCATTTCTTGAAGCTCAGTTGATGATTGTCTCCCTACACTGGGGCAAGGCAAATGATTTACCAAAGGCGACGATCAAAGCCAAGAGATCTCGAGAGTCCATAATGCTCACAAGCAGAAAACTTCTGGAAGTGTATTGCATAGTCTTGGAATGGCAAAGCCAAGAAGCATAGAATGAAAAAGAAGCTCAGAGTTGGAGGGCATAATAAAAATAAAAAAAAGTGCAAAGATATGGCAAGCCCAAGTGTAACTAAAAAGAGAAATCCGAAAGTGCAATCAAGAATGAAGCTCAAGTGCAACCCAAAGAAAGGAAGCCCTAAAAGAGCAATCTAGAATAATGCCAAAGTGCAAATGTTTGAATCAAAGTTCCAAAGACAATCAGAAAAGGGGCAAAGCTCCCTTATCACAATGAAAAGACAACAAGATGGACTATTGAGACTAGCTAAAGGCTATTAAGTTGAATTTCAAAGAGAAATTAGTAAAGATGCCCATGATAATCATAAACTCTACAAACCCTTGATACACTTTTTGAGCCTATCAAGCCTTTCATTTCTTAACCCAATACCAAACCCCTCATTATGTCCCTTATACAAGTCTCTTCAGATTGGGATTATTTGGACTGACAACAGAGTTTCACAAAGAAAAGTTACCGCTTGAAGAAGTGGAAACAAGGTAATCTTATCTCATCTTAGAGGTTTCTTGACTTGTAAACCCGGCGAAGATGACATTGATGAATATTTCGTTTCATAGCCAGTAATGCTTATCTGTTGCTAAAACGTAACCAAACCCACATTATGTTTCTATTAGAAGACCTCTTCGATTGGTTAATGTGTGCTTATTGCGAATGATTCTCGAAGCCTTTTTACACTGGTGAGGTGAGGTACATTGAGCGTTCAGATTGAATCCCCACATTAATGGATGGGAACAAAATAGCTTTTTTTTTAGAGCATACGAGAAGTCATTTCCAACTAAGGAACTTTAGAATTTGCATGCTTGATAAAACCTTCTCATGAGTCAAGAGTATCTTGACAAAGATGGATTTCCTAAGGAAAATTGAGGATAGGGGAACATTTTTCCAAGCTTGATGGCAATTTTGTGATATCAAATGTTACAAAATGCATTTCGAACAATTGAAATTAGCTTGTTTTGCTCATGCAATCTATGCTTTTTCATCAATAATACCCTTTTGCCATTATCTCATGACATTCATCCAAATGAAAAATTAATCTTGCTTGGTATGCTTTCGCTACCATGGTACGGGCTATAAAACATCCCGTTAGATGTGCAAAAACCATCTCGGAACATTCTTGATTAACAAGACGGAACATCGCCTCAACTTGGAGTATGATTTTTGGACGAAGCATCATTACAGCCCTTGCCATCTTGAAATCCTTTTGATAGGTACAGTAAGTTTAAATAGCCCATAATAATTTCTCCAGTGAATTTGATTTCCATAAAACCTAAACTTCCCAAGTGAAGCAAACTTCCTTAATGAAGTTGATTTCCATAAATCTAACTTCCCTAGTGAAGTTGATTTCCATACAGCTCAAACTTCCCCAGTGGAGTTGATTTTCATAAACCTAACTTCCCCAGTAAAGTTTATTTTCATAAAACCTAAACTTCCCAAGTGAAGCAAACTTTTCCAGTGAAGTTGATTTCCATAAACCTAACTTCCCCAATGAAGCTGATTTCCATACAATCCAAACTTCCCTAGTGAAGTTGATATTCACATAACCAAACTTCCCTGGTGAAGTTGATTTTCACATAACTAAACTTCTTTGGTGAAGTTGATTTTCATACGACAAGTTTTCGCGGTCCGAAATACCATCCTCAACCTGGCAAGCTTTTGCAGTGCTAGAGTCTCGTTCCTTGCATGGTGTGCCTTTGAAGCCCAAGCACTATTTCAACTTGGCGAGCTTTCGTAGCCCTAGAGTCTCTTTCCTTGCACGGTGTGCTTTTGAAGCCCGGAGCCTTGTGCGGTGTCCTTTGAAGCCCGAGCACCATTTTAACTTGACGAGCTTTAACAGCCCTAGAGTCTTCTTTCTTGCGCGGTGTGCATTTGAAGCCCGAAGCCTTGCGTGGTGTGCCTTTGAAGCTCGAGCACTATTTCAACTTGGCGAACTTTCGTAGCCTCAGAGTCTCTTTCCTTGCGTGGTGTGCTTTTGAAGCCCGATTCCTTGCGCGGTGTGCTTTTGAAGCCCGATTCCTTGCGCGATGTGCCTTTGAAGCCCGAGCACCATCTTAACCTAACAAGCTTTCGCAACCTAAAATCTTCTTCATTACATAGTGAGTTTTTTACAGCCCATGACATCATATCGACTAGACGATTCTCCACAAGGTAAATATTAGGTAAGTATCTCTCTCTCTCTCTCTCTCTCTCTCTCTCTCTCTCTCTCTATGCGTCAAAGTTTTATCACCTTCTCCCCATGCATTAAGCGAAGAAAGAAATTTGGCTTGGATACGAGTTTCAAAGAATAACCTCGAGTCAAATGTCGTGAAGATTTTTCATTTTCATTCCTAGTTGAGTCGACTGGAACTCAGGTGTCGTTTTGTCTTTGAGAGCAACCTCTACCGAGCTCACTCTCAAAGAGGGGTAGTTCTTAACACTTGATTTTTGGTCAATTTTTTTTTATTTTTCATAAAAAAATCACAAAAATCAAAGTTAGAAGCTTTGGCCATGACCTAGGAACCAACTTTGACAAAAAATAAAATTTCTTTAATTTTTCAAATTTTCTTTTACTTTAAATTGGGTCAAAATTTGAGAAAAATACTAAACGAGATCCGAAAAATATGAAAAAATAGTCATTCATCTCCTTTTTCTCTTAATTGCAATGTTACACTGTCAATTTTATAAAATTCCATTGGGAGTATACTTTTCCCCAATTTTGGGAGTGAACCTATATCCTAATTGGACCAAAAATTCAATTAAAGTATTTCTAGTCATTTTTGCACCTTGAGTCCTTCATGACATTTGATCTAGGGACTGTGAATCACATATTCAACAATCCAATTTCATATTTTAGCATGAGACTCGCAATTTCCCCAAATTTGGGTACATTTTAGGATATTTTAGGCCCAATTTAGGGATTAAGATCAAAGAAGCAAAATCAATTGAAATTAGACCCTACCCTAAGCATAATCAGCCATGACGAACACATTGGTGAGGTCAATTTCATAAAAAAATGCTTAAATCAAGCTCGATTTTGAGTTTGGGATCAAATCGGGTCTGCCAGGTCAAGCTAACTCGACCTGGCAGACCCGACACTATTCATCATCTTCTCCAAGCCTTTAGTGCGCACGGAGGAAGGAAAAATGTAAAAATAAAAAGCAGAAAAGAAAAGCCAGCTAGAAAGAGGCTTCTAGAAGGGAATCTACTAAAGAAAATCAGTTAAGGGGGCTGATGGAATAAGGGATTGGATTCTCACACACCAAGGGGAAGAGAGGACCCGCAACGTAAGATGAGTGCTGGAGAATTCCATTGGAGATTCCGTCTCAAGCACGGCCTCATGTGAGCCTCGCTGCAATCTCCGCCACTTCAGTGGACTGCTCCAGCTTCTCACCATTTTGTAGGAGAAGGGGGCTGGAGTTGTAGAATTGAAAGGAGAGTGCGGTTCGGGAAAATCGCAGAGAAGAGTTGCGAAGAGTTGGAATCGGAGGGGAGATGAGAATTCGAGTTCGAAAAAAAAAACCTCAAGGGAGTGAGTCGTAGAGAGAGGAGGAAAGGGAGATGATGCCTTGAAGATTAGTGGTTCTCCGAGCTTCCGAGCCACCGCCAATGACGTTTTCCGTCGTTTCCTCACGCCGGTGAATCAGGTGAGCTCCACAGAACGTTGCCCATCGTATGCTTGATAAAATGCCTGAATGAATTGTCCAAGCTGGATCCGTATGATTGATGAGTAAAAAGTTACATTTAGTTCGTTTTTAGTGCATTATTAGTCAAGCTTTATCTGAACTTGCGATCTTTGCTGTATATTTTCGCATGTGATTCGATGTTCAACGCCGGTCATGGACAAACTAAAAACGGAGGAGTCATTTTCTGTCTTCCGATGAAGCTGACTACTAAGAATTTTGATCCGTTAGCCCCTACACACCTTTCTGTTGTATGTTTGTGTTGTTATCTTGTTTGGTAAAAATTCCAGAAGCAAAATTATCCAATGGAATGAATGCGTTGGTTTCTTAGTGAAGGATGAATGCTGTCAATGATTAGCACTGTTCGAAAATGGTGTTCGGCAGCAGTCTAATAGCGGCCATGACGGTCAGTGGTGACCAGTGAGCAGTGTATTCGTCGGCGTCATTAGTCCGGCATCGATGGCCGGGGGCGACAAATATCGGGGAGCTCGCAATGGTAAACCGTGGAGAGAGGTCTCGATGAGTTCTGGGGATGAACTCTCCAAGAAGATGATCTAGGGAAAGACGATCGAGAGATTAAAAAAAAGAAATAAAAAAAGAAAAAGAAATAAAGAAATAGGAAAAGAATTAAAAATAATAATAATAATAAGGGATTAAAATTTGAAAAGGAAAGTCTCGGCGAAGAAGAAAAAAAATAATAAAAAAAAGAAGAATAAATAAATAAATATAAAAATCCAGAAAATTCATAAAATTCAGAAAAATCATGTAAATATAAAAAGACTAATCTAGCCTTTCAGGGTCCAAGCTTGACCCCTCTCGGATCGGGTTCCTTGACACGGTCCGTGTCCTGTACAAACTTTGAAAAATCAAATTCAAATCGAACAAGCCATTAGGGCTTTACATTAGGATTTTAGATGTCCTTTTATTTTTAGAGACGATGCATAGGATATTGATTGCGCTTTTCAATTCAATTTCACTTGATTGCGCATTTAATACGTTAATTGTCATTTGTTTTCCTAGCCCGATTAGGATTGAATGTTAAGTAAAGATTGTTTGGACACTTAAGTTGATAAATGGTCGAGTTTAGGTACCGAAAGGGCATTAGTTGGATAACTAGTGTAACAAAGTCCCCGAACCTAGAAAATCTCTGGTTGCGCAAAATTTGAGGCGACACTCTACGTCTCGATTGGTTTCTAGCCGACCCCAAATAGATTAGTGGCGACTCCAAACAAAATCGAAAATTTTTCATTAGAGCGGTCGCGATAAGCTAGCTTGAGATATGTTTATAAAGTCACTTGTCATGCTAGCTTGAAAAGACTCCGAAAAGAATTGAGCACTGAAAGCCTTGGTAAAATCTTTCCATGAAATAATCGCATCCCTATCTCCAAGGGCAGGTCTATCCCCTTCCCATCAACAATTAGCTTCGTCTTCTAGATATCTTGTTGCAAAGTTGACCTTTTGATCATCATGAACATTTTTCGCTCCAAAAATCTTGTCGATGTTTATAATCCAAAGATTAGCTTCGTCTTATAAAGCGGTACGGTGCTTTGGAAATCGGCTCCATTCTAGGGGGCTAACTCAATCATAAATTCTATTTCCCTCTCTAGAGGTAATCCAAGTAATTCCTTCGAAAAGACATCCGAGAATTCTCGTACTACAACAATGTCTTCCATGCTTGGTTCTTCAACTAGCGTATTAACCATGGTTGCCAAGTAACCTTGACAAATTGCTTAGCAACAAACGAATGTATAGCTCCCGAATCGAATAATGCATAAGCAATATGATCGTGCAAGGAGACTGTACCTGTAACGATCGGCGAATCCTTCGCCTCCTGATGGGTAACAGCATAAACCCTTCCTTGCATCGGGGGTCGATTCAGATTGTTCTGCGAGGCGTTCCTCAATGGTTGCCTTCCTTGCGGCGGTGGTGCTGGTGCTCCAAGAGGTCTACGCGGACAGTCCCTCACTTGGTGGCCATACTGACCACACCTATAACAGGCTCCTATCCTGGCAAGACATGGGGATGCTCCATGTCTTATGTTACAGAACCGGCACACACCAAATGAGTTGTACGCCGGCTTTCCAATGCCATTCTTTCGGTTGAGAGGGACATAATATTTTTCTCCAGTCATAGGCCTCTTCCCAAACCAATGGTTATCCCTATTAGGTGTAAACCACGATCCAGATGCGGCTGCACGCTCTACTATGTTCCTTTCGATGAGTTGGGCCCTTTCATATGGCTCATCGTAATCCTTAAGGTTTAGGGGTACCAACTGATCCTTAATCTCTTATTTCAAGCTATCCCGAAATCTTCTCGCCTTGTCCACTGGGTCCTCAATCAACCTTGGCACATACCTTGACAGCTCGGCGAACTTCGCCTCATATTGGTCCACGGACAGATGGTTCTAACGAAGTCGCTAAAATTCAGCCATCTTCTGTTCCTTCGCATGGTCCGAGAAGTACTTTCCGTTGAAAGCTTCAACGAAGGCACCCCACACTGGAATTGTACCTTTAGGGAAAACCCTTCCTCGAGTGGCTTCCCACCAAGAACTAGCGTTACCATGCAGTAGGTAAACAGCCAGTGTCACTTTGTCTTCTTCCGAGCATCTTAACAAGGCAAAAATCTTTTCTAGCTCCTTGATCTAGAGGGTTGTAGCCTCAAGATCACCCATTCCAATGAACTTTGGCGGTTTAAGCTTTAGAAACTGCTCAACCACCCTATGCATTGGCTGGTCTCCATTTCCGTTCCCAGCCAACGGGATTTCATCGGGTACAGCGGCAGCGGCAGTAGCAGCTTCCACTTGATTCTGAGCTTGTTGCCCCATGAGATTTTGATGCGTGCATGGGCGAGTGACTTCGATCAGAAATTTCCAGGACTGCGCGTCTTCGGGAAAATGGTCATAATTCCCTCAATACATGTCGGATTGACCTGATTCCAAAAGCCACAGATCAAGGACTCGTAGATCTACAACTTGTGTGTTTTGAGTTTTCACAAATAAGTTCTGTGGTAGTAGCGATTCTGGGAGGAAGTGGACGAATTGCTGTTTGTATGGGGATGTTGTGTGTAACTCGAGGATATGGAAGGTTCTTCACCAAAGCCTAAAGACACAAACCACCAGCCAAGGATAAAGGACCAAGATAAATGGCAGTTCACCACCAAGGCTTAAAGGAAATTCCACCGGCCAAAGATAAAGAACTGTTTGATTCACCACCAACGAAGTTGGATAAAGAATCGAAAATAATTCAACTCACAAAGAGGAACTTTCATTCATTCAACTAGTCTGCCTCCAAAAGGAGAATACGCCTCACTATATAGAGGAGCTACTACATGGGAAATAGATTTCAGAATTGAAAACAACATTAAAGACGCATGGGAAACTAGAAAAAGGACCTAACCAGAAATAGCATTAAATGCCTAGGAAATAAGGAATGCAATAAAAGACATGGGGACTTGGAGTCTTGATTCTTCAGCCTTCAAAATTCGTCCATCAATAATGACCAGCAGATAACTACTTCAAAAGAGCATTAAATCACCAAGGAACTTGTACCAAATAACTCCCTTTGACATATCATCGATCAGCAACGAATTTTGACATTTAATCCATCAAGTCAGTAACTTATATTGGTATCATCATTCCTTAACCCATCGAAGCAAGTTGTAACCAAAGTTAGTCTTGGCTTGAATAAGTACCGATAGTGCTTGTTTTGTCGAAGGAATCAGCTCGGGACTTAAGGACTGATCAGTAGTCTCTGATGCTCCCGCATCAGATTCCACATGGCTTCCAAAGCTTGCAAGATCCTATCCAATCTGGGATCCTCTTGTGCCCTTCCTCGAGCACCTGCTTGGCTTTGGGTTGCATTTTTTCTAGGGATCCTTAGTTCCAGATTGCTCATCTCTCAGGATTTCCATGAAACCCTACGTGTCAAATATCGACACGAAATTAGAACTCAAGAACAACGTTCTTGAAAATCAATTAGCTATCACAAGCACGAGGTGTTTTCCTAACTAACTATCCCAAAACTCCACGCACTTTATCACTCCAGGTTATGACCAAGCTCTGATACCAAAACTGGGATGTCACGCCCCAGACCCTTGAGTACGTGACCATCTGGATACACTTATCCTTTGGGTCAATAATAAATGCGACGTCCCAAGATGCGTTAGCGACCCATTTATTTTATCTTTTGAATTGCACATGCGAAAACGAGAAACAAACGCCCGACAAACACAATAGGGATAGAAGAAAAACAACATATCATACAACAACACCAAAACACACTTTCATTTATTTATAAACACGTTAACCCTAGGAAGTATATGTTACAAGCTCTCACTCTCGGGCTACTTCCTTCACGACCAACAAAAGATACCAAGGGTCGGGTTAACTTAAACTTCTCTACGCGAGAGTACCTTGAACCGTACCTGCCAACCATCCGATCTGTGGTCCTAAAAAACGGTTAACAGCAACAAGTGAGATAAAAATATCAGCAAGTTAACAATCTAAGCCTCGCGCAGGGTGTCAATTCACTCAGAGCATGTCTTAAACATGCAACTTGACGTCGAAGGCAAATCAATAGCGAGCGACTCTCGCTCTAAACAATCTATATCAGGTTCGGTGACTATTACCAATCAATAGACAATTCACAGGCATTCTTACCTTGCCTTGACACATGCACACGCCCTGCATGTTATCAATCACATCATTATATAAACAATGCATCAAACAAGGCAATCAGGACACGCATATCATCATCTCACATACGCAATGTTTCCAAGCGTAATCCAATTTTATGCCTAGTGATTACGCCCGCTCTCGGGCACGGCATAACCCGAAGATTGGCGGTCTTCCGGCATGACCGGGCATCATCCCGCCCCATCGGGCATGGCAACATCTCCTCCTGGTCGATCGAGGTGCAGCCCCATCCCGACCTCCCCCGCAAGCAGATGGCATTCCATAAAGGAGAATCGGTCCGGCCTTAAAGGGCATCGCGATCCGTCATCCGAACCCCCGCCGGGTGTCTAATAATATCAGCGATAAAATTGGGCATCATCCCCATTCACCATTGAGGGTCCGTATACTTTGTGATCACACGAGCACATAGGCATTTAAAGCTCATTTCTTTCTTTCTTTTTGTCAATGCATTCTCGATACGTGCTCATGCCATATGTCATGCTCATTGCCATTTTCCTGCGAAAAATGCAATACATAAATCACACTTGATCACACGAATATGCTTTTCATGCCAAACTCCATGTGCCTCACTTTTCAAGTCAAATAATGGTTTCAAAGCATAAAACTCAGCATTTAAGCACGGCACTACATCAATTTCCATTTTCATGCCAAAATGCATTCTTTTCCACCTTAAACTCTCAATTCTTGATACCAATATTTATCCAAGGCAAACATCAACTTAAAAACCTACTAAAACATATATAGAAAAATTAACCCAACCATGGTTAATTAACCTAACCATGGTTAACTAACCTAACCAAGGTCAACTAACCTAACCAAGGTTAACTTAACCCAACCATAGTTTAACTAAACTAACCATAGTTACTCATTTAACCATAGTTAAAAGTCTAATTTGCACCTTAAATTAACCCTAAGCGCAATCAACAATCTAATCAAGGATTAAGGAGTTAACTCACCGTTTAATGGCGACGGCTACTACGGCGATGATGGTGGTGACGACGCGAAGGCGGTGATGGTGGTGGTTCGGCGACGGCGCGTAGACGGAAAATGGGTATTAACGGCGACTGGACTCGGCGCGGCGCGATGTGCAGACGACGGTTCGGTACGGGCTCGGTGCAGCGACACGGCTTGGCGACGACGGCCTAAACGTCGGCGGCAAGGGCACGTCTTCAACGCACGTCTTGGGTAGCACAACGGCAAGGTGAGAGGTGTGAAACAAGAAGGAAAAAAGGGTGAAATGGAGGAGAGGGGGGGAGCTACAAATTTGAGAGGAAAGGAAAGAGAGAAAGTAAGAGTGAGAGTGAGTGAGTGAAAGTGAGAAAGAGAGAAAATGAGAGAGAGAGTTGTCTTGAAAGTCTTTGCATTAATGCCCTCATTAATGCAACTCCAAAAATATCTTATCTTGTCTTCTTGAAAAATCAAGACAACTAGAGTAATAATTGATCAAAGAAAGAAAAAGACAAGAAGAAAGAAGAAGGAGAAAAAGCCACTTGCAATCCTTTAATGATCTTGTCTTATGATCATAAATGCACCTTCAAAATATCTAATTTTCTAGAAAGGGAAAAATTGTCTTTTCCCAATTTGACACTATTCATTCGGCACTATTCACGAGCTGCACTATTCACGTGGGCTTGGGCTTGAATTTGATGGGTCTAATGGGCTTGAAATCCAAATGCTCTTTGATGGGCTTTTGAGGACAAAACTATCATTTTCTCCTATTAGGCCCTTGTGGTCGAATTTTGAAGAAAGTGAGGCCCATTGGGCCTTGCCAAACCCATGGGCTCTCTTTGGTTCTCAATTTCCGGCTTACCGTCACTTATCCGAAAATTTATGGTTCATCGATAAACTTTAGGAATTGATAAAATAATGTCCAATGGTTTTCTCTCAATCCTCTAAAGTTCAATACTCTTAGTCGAATTAGAATTCATGATTAAAATCCATTAAACCTTGGTCAAAATTTAGGGATATCACATAGAAGGTAGATGTTCCCGTGTCTTCTTCCAATGAAGGATTGTTTATCATCTCTACTTGATCCTGAGCAATTATTTTCTTGAAAGCATATTTTATATCCAACATCACACAGCTGACTTATGCTTAATGGATTGTTGTTGAGACCTTTGACTAAAGAAACATCATTGATAATAAGATTTCCAATCTTGACTGTTCCCTTGCCAATGATTCCTCCTTTATTGTTTTCACCAAAAGAAACACTACCACCATTAATCTTAATTAGCTGGGAGAAATTTCCTTGATCACCTGTCATGTGTCGAGAGCAACCATTATCCCGGTACCATTTTTTCCTTTTCCTTTTAGGTACCTACACAAGCTAGAGAAGTTTAAGCTTTCTTTGGTACCTAAATTTTCTTGAGTCCTTTTAGGTTAGGGAGCTTTGTCATTCTTAAGATTCCTCTTTTAATTGGTCTTCAAACTTTGGGACACTCATTTTTTAAGTGAGTTGAGTCTCCACAGTTTGAACATTTAAAAGAGTTGGGTTCAACAAGTTTTGTAAATTGCTCTGAAAGTGATTTCGATAAGCAAATTTTGAAGGTTTTTGTTTGAGTCTATTCTTGACTTTTGGGAAGACATTTTTAAGATCACTTTTCTTTTCAAATCCGAGACCAGATTTGTTGTAGTAAGCAACTTGAATGGAAAGTATATGTTCTAGATTTTTTGTTCCTTAAGAAAACTTTTTTGCAATCTCTGAGATTTCTCTTTTTTAAAGATTCATTTTCTTTTGAAACTAATTCTCTACTTTCCTTGAGTTGAATAAATTCTTTTTGTGAAAACTCAATTTTATCCTTTTATGACAAATCATGTTCCCTTAACTTAGAAGTTTCCTATTTTAATTTAGAGATTTTCTTAAGAGCAACTTATGATCTGAGCATAATTCATCAATGAATTTAGCAATTTCATCTAGTAGATCAGGGTAACTTACCTTGACTTCTTCATCATAGTATGAATTAGAATTTGACTTTGCCATTATACATATATTGGCATATTCTTCATCGCTTTTTTCACACTCGATATCATTCCAAGTTTCTACTTTCAGAGCCTTTTTTGACTTCTCATATTTGCCTTTATTTTTCTAAAGCAGAGGACAATTAGGCTTGATGCGTCCTTTTTTCTTGCAGTGAAAGCAGACTAGATCTTTGCTTTCATCTTTGTTGCTAAAGGTCTTTTTATTTTCATATTGCTTGAAGGGATTCTTTCCTTTGAAATTTCTTCCTTGCTTGGACGTCCTTATGAATTTCTTAACCATAAGTTCTAGTTCTTCATCTTCAGATTCTGAACCATCAGAGTCAATGTTAGACTTTAAAGCAATTGACTTCTTACCTTTCACTTCACCTTCTTCATTGATGCATTCTGCTTCGTATGATTGAAGGGTCCCAATAAACTCTTCCATAGACAGAGGTGAGATTCTTTGTGTTTCGCGAATAAAAGTCTTGATATTGTTCCATTCTTTTGAGAGTGCTCGTAGGAGTTTGTTTACTCTCATTGGCTCTGTGATTGGATTGCCTTGATGCTCAAGACCATTGATTATAATAGTGAATCTTTCATTCATTCCCTTGATGGTTTCATCTGGTTTCATCATGAAGATTTCATACTGGCCAAGCATAATGTTGATTTTGGTTTCCTTGACTCGATCAATTCCATGATAAGTGACATGCAACTTGTCCCATATTTCTTTGGCTGACTGACAAAAAGCAATGTGGTTATATTCTGAAGAAGATAAGGCATAATAAAAAGCATAAATAACTTTCGCATCTATTTCTTCTCTTCTTACTATTTTAGTTGGAGAGAGAGGGACCGAAGGGTTCCAATTTTCATCAATCGTTGGCTTGGGTTTGACTCCTTCAATGATAACATTCCAGTATGTTAAATCTTTGCATTTGACATAGGCTCTTATTCATTCATGTAGGTGTTATATTCCTTTCCATCAAAATAAGGAGGTCTTGATTCACTTTGTCCTTTAGAAATTCCTAAAAGAGAAGTACTAGCCATGACAGACCTTTAGCTCAGAAGTAATGTAGCACTTCGAATGAGCACCAACCTCTGATACCAATTGAGGAGGCTAGTAATATCACCTAGAGGGGGTGAATAGGTGATTTCGACCAAATTTAATAAATTAAAGCAGAATTGATAAACTTAAATTTGGTGATTCATATTAGTAACCTCTAAAAAGTAAATATGCTATGTCAGAGTTTAAACGTGTGACACCCCAGAACGTCACATGGTATATGTATCCTCACTGCTTATAAACAATAATTATGATTTACATGCGGAAGCAATAAAATTTTTCATCTTTCACCCCGTACCATAAAATCGCATGAGTTTAACATACATATGCTTCTTTATAATAATATTCACATTACAACTCTAATACATCTTTCTAGGGAAATACAAAGTACTAAGTTCTGGAAAGAAGGTTGATCTACTAGCGTCTCTACTCTCATACTAACTCAAAAGCAAGCCTAAACCTTAACCAAGCCACCATCTAACTTAGGGGTCGGTGGCCTCGAGCCTCATTTCATTTCCTTCCATCATCCTACAAGACTAAAAAATAAGGGGTGAGCCGAAGCTTAGTAAATGAATTCTCTAGGTATAAGGTAAGAGATCATCTTACCACTCAACCTGGTGCCAATCAAACAACATTAGTTCAAGGCAATATCAAGTAACCATGCGTATATAAGCAAATGTTCTATCTTTACGATCATGATGTATCAATGAGAACCATAAACAACATTGCATAAGAACTTTCAATCGAATGAAAGTAAATGATGCGTTCATTTCATGATGCACCAGTATCACCTAGGATTTCACAAGTGGTTTCATTCTTGAAATTGGTCGGGACCATCTCGATTCACGAGGCATCTAGACTAACGAGGCATTATCACCATCAACTCATGGTGTGATATCCCTAAATTTCGACCAATGTATCAAGATCGAATTTGATGGATTTTAATCACGAATTCTAATCCGATGAAAAGTATTAGACTTTAGAAGATTGAGAGACAACAATTGAACATTACTTTATCAGAATCCCAAAGTTTATCAGTAAACTCTAAATTTTCAGATAAGTAAAAATAAGACGGAATTTGCGAACCAAAGAGAGCCCACGGGTTTGGCAAGGCTAAATGGGCCTCACTTCTTCAAAATTCGGCCACCAAGGTCCCAATAAGAGGAAATTACAGTTTTGCCCTCAAAAGCCCATCTTTGGCCCATTTTGGAAAAGTTGTTTTTTAATGGCCCAAACGAAAAGCCCATTGGATATCAAGCCCACTAAGCTCGTTAAATTGAAGCCCAAGCCCACGTGAATAGTGCAAAGAGTGTAAATTACCAAAATACCCCTTCTAGAAACTTTGACTTTATGGGACACATTATGGACAAAAGACAAGCTGAATTAAGGCTTTGTAAGACACTTTATGACAATTAATGCAAAGTGGAGATATTTATGCCAATAATGCAAACTTGGTGAAGAAGCCAAATGTGAAGAAGAAGTCTTCTCTCTCTCTCTCTCTCTCTCTCTCTCTCTCTCTCTCTCTCTCTCTCTCTCTTTCTCAAATTCGGCCACCCCTTTCCTCCCCTCCATTTTCTCCTTTTTTCCTTCTTGTTTCACACCCCCTCACCTTGCTGCGCCTTTCCAAATGTAGTCGTGTTCTTGCTGCCGTCGTGCCCTCACCGCCACACCAAGCCACCGTGTCGCCGTCATCGCCGAGCCAAGCCATACATGTGCAGTCGCTACCGTGTCCTTGCCACCAGTGTTGCCACACCACACCGCACTCACCGTTCGCCGCCGTTGTAGCCGCCACCGTTAAATTAGTGAGTTAACTCCTTAATCTTTGGTTAAGTTGTTAATTACGTTTAGAGTTAGATTAAGTGAGGTTTAGAACTAATTATGATAGATTAGTTTATAAGCTATCTTGATAAGTGAAGTAGAAAATGGTGATAAGTTATCATAAAAGTGATAAATGATAGTGATAGGTTATCAAGGAAAGTGATAAATGGAAGTGATAACCTATCAAGGAAAGATTGATAAGCTATCACCAAAGGGGTGATAAGTTATCGACATTTGAATGATAAACTATCATCAAATGGGTGATAAGCTATCATAAAATGGATGATAAGCTATCATCAAATAGGCGATAAGCTATCGAGGAATTGTCGATAAGCTATCAAAGTTTGGTTGATAAGTTATCATTGTTAGGGTGATAAGTTATTAATTAGTGTGTTTTGTGCTTGAGATATGTGGTATTTCTATATATGTTTTTGTGTTGTTTGAAGTATGGATTGCCTTGGAAAGATGATTTTATCTTGAAAACTATTGTTTCCTATTTGAAAGACATATTTATTGGCATATAAATGGTAATTCATGAGGTGTCGTGCTTAGATGCCAAGTTTTACATGTTGGAATAATCAAGGATCCTTGAAAAATGAAGTACGTAAAGTTTGACAGGATAAGCATGTCCGTGTGATCACGTGTGATTTTATTATTGCATTTTTACGTGTGAAAGATTGCAATAAGTTTGACGTATGAGCACGCATCATGGCATGAGTATGAATCATGGCTGCATTGGCTAAATGAGAAGAAATGAATTTGGCATACATGATTAGCGTGCTCGTGTGATCACAAAAGGGAATAGACCCCCAAAAGTTTTAGGGACGATGCTCGATTTTATCGGATGCCCGACGAGGGTTCGGATGTCGGATCGCAGTAAAGGCCAGACCAATGCTCATTATGGAATGTTGTCTGTCTCCAAGGGAGGTCGAGACGTTGCCGTGCCCGATGGGGCAGGACAATGCCCAGTGATGTCGGAAAACCGCAAACCTTCGGGTTGTGCCATGGTCAAGAGCAGTCGTAATCACTAGGCAATAAAATGGAACAGGTTTGGATGCATTGCACATGAGAAATGGTGTTATATGTTCTGAATATGTACCTTGTCTGATGCATTATTTATAGAATGCTATAACTGATATTATGCAAGGTATGTGCCAAGGCGAGGTAAAAATGCATGCGATTTGTTGTTGATCTCTAATGAGTTGAGTCACTCGAACCTGTTATAGTTGAAGTAGAGCGAGAATTAATCTCTATTGATTTGCCATCGACAATAAGTTGCATGTTTAGGCTGTGCTCTAAGCAAATCGGCATCCTACACGAGGCTTAGGTTATTAACTTACTAAGATTTATCTCACTCGTTATTATTAACCGCTTTTCAGACCCGTAGGATGGATATGTGACCTGTGTGGTACTGGGTTCCCACGAACCGGAGTCTCGTTATAACACTGCACCTGGTCCCAGGTTCGGACCACAGTTTTGAACTCCATGTTATGACAGCTTGGGTAGATGAAGGGTTGACGCGCTTGGTACCTCACCGATTCAAGGGGTGGTTTGTCCGCCATGATGAGGCCCTTTTTGGTCCTCTAAGAGGTTTTGATAGGCCTAGCAGAGGTGGAGCTCCAAGTGAGAAAGTATGGGATCCGATGGATATAGAGGTTCCTGACGGTACTATGGAAGATCCGGAGTTTGACCTAGATGAGGAGAGCGATCCTGAGCCTCCTCCCGACTACTACATCGTCTTGATTGAGCTTGCAGTACAGACTTTTATAGTAACCCCGACTTGGATGAGATAGGTTAACCTAACCCCCAGTACATCTTTTTGTGGTCCGATAGGAAGCGGCCCGTAGTGAGGGCTTGTATATATAAACTTTATAGGGTTAACAAGTATATAAATAAAGTGTGCTTTGGTAACAATTGTAGTTCTATTTTTCCTACTATCCATCTTGTTGTGATTGTTCAGGTCATTATTGATTGTTTCTACTTACGTTAATCAAAAGATAAAATGAACGGGTCGACGACGCGTCCTAAGACGTCGCATTCAAAATGACCTAAGAGAAGCATAGGGATCGTCGCATGCCCGAGGGTCAGGGCGTGACACATGGGGGACGGAATCATTCATACCCTTTGTCACACCTCAGCCCATTCATCATGGGTGTCCTCTTCATTAGCGAGGATCAATACACCACTATACATCTGCATGATGATGATCATACCTTAACTACAAGAGCCAAGTCATATCATACCTTGACCACAAGAGCCAAGTCATACCATGACTATACAAGCCATGTCATAAAAGGATTTCATATTATCTCAATCTTGTAGAGAACCGTTATGCATGGTAGAACATCTCGCTAACTTTAGAATCTTATTAATATACTCATACAAGGGAATAAGCCATGACAAAGGTCATAATCACTTGACATCATTCACATCAATTCGATACATCAGATGCATAAGACATATCATTAAGAAAATCTATCAAACACCTTGTAGGCATATACACACTCATCCAAACAAATCAAACCATCATTATATATCCACACAACTATCGAACATAGTCACGGTTGACTCCCTATTTAACCACAACTAAGACCATGCATAACAATCAACCAAGTCAAAAGTGTTAAGTAGATCAATCTAACTTAATGCTTAGAGTTTTCACTTACCTTAGAGACTAAAACACCAAAAGAACAAAAGACCCTCTTCTTGAGAAATGAGAGAGAGTGAGAGTAGTGTTCTCTAGACATCCCGTCAGATCAGAACATGTTAAGAAGAGATTGAGTAGCCGTTGTAGAAAAGATTGAATCTCCATTTGATTTAGTCGCCCATACAAATAGATTCAGGATTTCCAAAAGCTGAGTTCCAAGTAAGGAAGGAATATATTGTTAATCGAGAGGATTGCCAATCAATCTAAGATATGATTTGCGTTTTCTAATTCGTTGCAAAATCAATCTATAGATATGAAATTTATTCAAGACTTTCCTAATTTGAATTATAGTCCAGTTCACTAGTCGTTGTGAGTGTGATACTTGTTGTAAGTAGAGTTTGAAAGATTTTTTTATATCAGATATTATGATCTTAGGATCTCATCATACATTGTCGTCAAACGTTACTATCATATCTCTGAATATTCTCTAAGTCTGAAACTCCTTCATGTTGAGCTTGTAGAAGTCCAGCAACTTGTCAATATACTCCGTACAAGTGTTCGTAATATTTTCATGATGCTCTAGAAGAGAATTCTTCACGAAGTGAGTAAATAAGCTTTCAAACATAATGTCTAGGACTTGATAAATAAGGTCTGAATAAATTTTCACCTAAAAAATCATTTCATTAGTATCATTTTGACACAATGAAAAGTTTTGTCAGTTTTCAAAACATATTAGGGAGGTTTCCATAACAATTATGACAAAATAATTTGTCGCATTTCATAAGTACATGATATCAACAAACCGAAAAAAAAAAAAAGTACATAAAATAATAGCCCACATATTTTCTAATAAATGATATAGATATGTAGCACATCTGTGTTAAATTAGATGCTTACTAAGAGTTGAACAATGTAGAAATATATATTACAACATGCGACAATTAAATGATAATAGAGAATTAATATATGATATTATCCCCATTACCAAGCACAATTAGGGTACATGCTTTACTAATAGATGAACATTAAAAGAAATAAAATAACATCTATTAGGAAATCAACAGAAAGAAGTTACCATTACGAAAAAATGTCCATAGAACGAAAATAACAATTTTTAGTGGATTATATAGTACACGTTTGTATATATACCATAAAGGACAAGGATTAAGTGCATAGCTATTGGTGACTATTATGATTAAAAAACCCTACATCTGGTATAAGTTCGGTTACCTTATAATTGATATGAACAAAATTCTATTTTTGGTATGAATTAATCACCTTAAATGAAGAAGAACAGAGTAAGTTGAATAACTTACGGATACCATATGACAAAACGTTATATCCTTTCACAAATAAACAATATTAAAATAACGATAAACTATAATATGACATGATAACACATATTTAACAAATAAATTATATAAGTATGATTCTAATAAGATGATAACACATATTTTAAGATGAAAGATTAACAAATTCTTAATAAACAACCCATTAACACAAATAGTATATTGAAAGAAAAATTACTTCAGGTTCTATAATAATAGTGCATCTTATATTATGCTAGAGGACCACTGGAAAATTATATAACATGATACCTTCTATATGATAAATAAATGATATTAGAGATTCAATCCAAATTATCACCACTAAAGTACTATAGCTCGATTCTTACAGATAAATGAATTTTATATACTCAATACAATAAATTCTATCAAATAAATAAAAGAACCCATTACTAAAAAACTCTTACAGTTTATTTTTACAGGGTCATATTACATAATCGTACATATTTGATTAGTAAATGTTACTAAAAACTAGATGATCCTTAAGATTCAATGCATAATCAGAGATGATCCATATCACTTTGCAATTTAGATATTTGTGAAAGAGTTGAATAATATATAAATATATAAAATAACAAATTTTTTCACAAATATATAATGTTCGAAGATCATTGGATAAACTATATACAACATGCTAGCTCGTATTTGACGAATAAACGATATTGAAGAATTTTTTTTTAAAAACCACGTGTCATTCTTATAGATTAATTAATATATAAGAAACTTCATAAAGTATAAGTGATACCAAATATGAAAATTTATCATTACATAATTTTTATAGAGGAAAACATATATTTATCATATATTAGCCAATTTTCCATATTTCCTAAATAAAATGAATAACTGCATAATTAGTAAACTCTTAACATTAAATGTATAACTAGAGATTAATTCCATGAGATGATGTTTGAATTTTAATTCTTGAAAATTACATGTCAACAGGCACATAAAATAATATTAAGGGCCCGTTCGTTCAAATTTTTAGATTATTTTAAAGATTAAATGAATTATCAAAGATAATTCCTATCATTTTATAATTGTTGAGAATAAAATTTGAATTAAAAACTATAGTAAGTTTTTCAGTGAAATTTTGAAGGAGTTTCAATATTATGTCGATTTTGATAAGTCCTGAAGAAATTCTCACAACAAAGTATATTTCACGAATCATAAGTCTTGAAAAAATTATCATAATTAAGTATACTTCACAAATACATGTTACTAAAGTAGCAACCAAAGTTATCCATATCACAAAAGAATAAAGCATATATTCTTCAAATAAATAAATATTATGTTATGATAACAATGGATATTAGCAAATCATAAAAAAGGTTATGAAAGGAAAATATGTGCCCAGGTGCTACTTCGATGAGAAAGATAAGATAAATAAATTATTTGCATCTAATCAACCTAGCTACATTTCACAGTGGTACTAAGATTTCATGTTGTTAATTTTCATTACAAGCGTTGCTTTGCCAAGAGATATTAGATAAATGGTATGTGCTTGGACAAGATAAGGCAATTTCGATGAACTTTGTAAAGGGATCAAGACAATATTGATCAGTACTTAGTGTCCTGTAATTAACTTGAAGTATCAACAAATACAAAATGGATTAACAACCAACATCTCGAATAATATAAAAAAGGAAAATGATGAAGTAACGGCACCGTTACTCTCTCATGAGTAACAGTGCCTTCTCTACGACCTGTTTTCTCTCCACCCCTTTTATGAATTAACTAAATACTGGATATTACCAATTTCACTTTCTATTTGTGGTCAAAATTCCAGTTAGAATATTTTGCAAACGGCGACTGTCACCCTAGAGGCACCCGATAAAAAAACATAGTATTAGACCCGAGCAACCTGATGAGCTTTTTGCTAGTTATATAATATGTGAGTGAATAGTGTGCTTGGCAGTTGCAAGCATTGCATAATGGAAGTAGTGCAAAAAAGGATAACCCCACCAGCAGAAAAAAGCCATCAAATAGGAAAAATGTTTTTATACTTATATACGCTTTTAACCTCATTTAGTAAATTAATTTGAGTTTAATTAGGGTCAACTATAACTTTTTGGGGGTGGATACCAAATTCAAAAGTTGGCTTGTGTGTCATGTTCATGTGTGGTTTTATTCCAGTAATTTAATTTTCAAGGACAGTTTTGTATTTATCTAATCTTAAATTGAGGATTATGACTCGGTTTTGAAATAGTTTAACAATGTAGGATACCTGTTACGACATAGTATCTTAAATTTGAAAAATTAATAATATTAAGAATCACTAAAAAATATCCATCGGAGATAAAATCTGTATGGTGTGCTTTACAAAAGATAAATATAATAAAGTTATCCATCATTATAAAAAGTTTATAGAAGGAGAAAAAAGTATATATTTAGAGGGTTTTGTCGCCTGACCAAAAAAAAAAGGTTCTATCGCATTAACACATATATTTCCAAAATAAGTATAACTAACTGTTAATAAATTGATGACTCTTAAGATTCAAAAGTTTTATGAACACCCACGGTGACAAAATAATTTGTCGTATTTCATAAGTAACTAATATTAACAAATTGAAAAAAATTATATAACAAGATAGCCTATGTTTAACTAATAAATAATATAAATATGTACTAAGTCAGTGGTAAATAAGATGCTTACTAAAGTCGAATTATGTAAAAATATCTATAATGACATGATATTCTATATATGAAAAATAAATTATATTAGAGCGTGTATAACAAATAATCCATAATCAAGCAAAACAAATTTATATTAAATGCTTTACAAATAAAGGGATATTTTAAAATAAAAAGTATATTTGCAAATCAATCGAGTAAATTTATCTATTATGACGAAAAGTCTATAGAACGATAAGGATATGTTTTTAGAAGGTTATATTACATATTTATCATCCATTATGACTAATGTGCATAATTATTAATTACTTTTATGATTAATAGTCTACATTTGGTATAACTCCAATTACTTTATAGTTGATGACAACAAAGTCCTACATTAGGTATCATCCTATCACTTTATAATTTACAAATTATACACTTTTGGAGCAATTTAATATGTATCTCTTACCTCTATGCCAATGAATTTTTCCCTATTTCACAAAAAAAGTGACAGCAAAATATCAAAGAAAATTATATGACATGTAGCACATATTTAACGAACAAACGAACATTATAAGTTTCTCATTAACTCGAACAGTTTAGTGAAGAAAACTATTACTTTAAACAGGCTCTATAACATGATAGCGCAAATTTCATGATAAATGATGTTACAAGATCAATAAAAATAAGTTATATAACGGGAAAATTCCAAATAAGAGCCTGAAGTAGGGTCGTTTTCTTAAAAAAAGGACTTAGAGTGGACTTTGTTTCTAGTAATGACTTGAAATGGCCAAATCAGTCTCAAATAAGGGTCTGAACTCGCCTGCTAGTCAAATGTTTGCAAACGGACATTTTCTAGTGACTAGAACAAAGGTAATTTTGTATTGTAATTGGGTAAAAAATAAAGAAAATCCCTAAATTGAATTGGGATTAGGTTTTTCTTTTCAATTTTTACATTTTATGGTCCTTTCTTCACACTTTTTGAAAACTCATCTATTTCTCCTCTCCTCCCTCTCACGCCAAGTCGTCGCCTCCATCCTCAACAATGCTGTTGCCACTGTTGGGAAGCCCAAAGGGAGCTGTCACGGCAACCAACCGTAGTCCCTACACTGGGCCGTTCCGCCTCTTTTCACTACACCACTCCTCCCCCTTCCTCTTCCTTATGTCTTTTTAGTTGCTTCTGAGGCGAAGTTGAGGTCTTGAAATTTGACGAGGGTCGATTGATGCTAGACTTAGGCTGCGTTTGGCATTGACTTTCACCAGCATTCCAATGAGGCTTTGGACACCCAAAGCCCCTTTGGCTATTTTTTGGTGTTTGGCAACTTATTTGGGGACTTGCATTTGGGAAATGCAAGTCCCCAAAATGCTGAAAGCCCAAGGCAGCCTTGGAGGTGCCTTGGGCTTTCAACATTTTCGGAATGCAAATAAAAGGGTAAGTAAAAAAAAATTCTTCCTTTTTTGCCCTCACAGTTTCATCCAAATTCCAATTTCGCCCTTTTGCTACTTTGAGAAACCCTAAAGCTGCCGGAGAGGGACCAACGTCGCCGGCGACCGTCGCGCGAGGCCAGCGACCGTTGTGCGAAGGTCGCGCGACCCAGGTGACGCCGCCTCGGTTCGAGTGACCCAGGCGACCGCCGCTAAGGGCTGCGCGACCCCAGGCGACCGTCGCCTGGGGTTGCGCGACCTCAGGCGACCCTTCACCTGGGTCGCCTGAGGTCGCGAACCCAGTCGCGCTACCCTAGGCGACCTCAGTTGACCGTCATCTAGGTCGCGTGACCTCAGGCAACCCATCGCCTAGGTTGCCTGAGGTCGCCCGACCTCAGGCGAGGCTGGCGGCGGCTCATCGATGCAGATTTTGACTTTAAAAAAACTTCCCAAAACGGCTTTGCAGAGTGTAATTTTCCCAAACACCATTTGCATTTCAAAAAATCAAAGTTGTATTCAAAGTGTGATTTTACCAAACATAATTTGCATTTCGGAAAACCCCTTTAACTCAAAGGTATTTGCATTTTCCCAAATGACTTTCCCCAAAATGCTTCCCAAACGCACCCATAGTCCATTATATTGATATCATGTTTCCCTTTCTTCTTTTAGATGCTTATGATATTGTAGCAGGACTAGGCATTAGGGTTGCTGTGAAATCGGAGTTTCAGATAACAGCTCTGGTAAGATCAGTTGAATGAAAATTGTTTTGTAGCTCATTCCAGTGGCTTCACATGCAAACCATAGTGGCTTTGATGAACTACTTTCGGCTTGTGCTTTTGGCATTTCTGATCTTATGTCTAGGGCTGGATCATTGAATTTGATTCAATTCGATATATGTAACTCTTGAATTTATTTGCTACCCACCAAGTGTTGACACCTAAATTTTGACCCTCATTTAGTTTTTATTTGGAATTTATTAAATTGCACAAAAAAATAGGGACCGACCCTGGCCCCTACAAAAAATATTTAATTTGATTACATTTAGTTTGCATTTAGACTTATGAGCGTTTTCCTTTAATTTTCAGCATAATTAAATCATGCATTTTTCCCATTAAAAATTGAACCAGAGGCAAAATTGAACCGAAAAAGGACTTGCGGACCTGGCCAAAGTTAATTGAAAATTCGCCCAAGGCACGGAGGGAAGCTCTCGAGATTCACAAAGGCCTTAGGGCATAATTTGAGGTTAATTCATCCCGCTTAATTTGATATTTAGGATCAAAGTCTTTTTAGTAATTAAAAATTCATTAATCAATTAGAAAAAAAGCTAAAATTAAGCCCGCAAGAGGAATAGGAGACCACTTGGGAGTTGAGCTCGACCAAGGCCACTCAATGGGCTAGGCAAACCGTGTAGGGTCCAAATTGAAAAGAAAAATAAGCTTTGGGGCCAATTTACAAATATTAGAAAATTCGGGGATCAAACCGTAAATACCAAAAAATTAAGAAAACCCTCGAACTTGTCTATATATACCCCGTTATACCTCTGAATCAGGGGGGCGCCATTATTCTCATAAAAGAGGCAGAAAATTTGAGTGAGAGAGAAAGAGAGAGCTCAGCGAGAGAGTCTCGCCAAGCCATCTTCGCAGCCACCGTCCGCCACCTCAGGCGATCGTTTCCCTTCGATGACCTATCAAATCGAAGCTTGTATGACGTAGTTTCAAGCCATTTAGATGTATTTTGTAGAAAGCCATCCATCATGAAGAACCGAGGTGAAAAAGAGTGCCCATCGACCAGCCTCGTGCCTAGAAAATTCAGAAAAATAGTCCGGCGGGCCATCTTACGAAGCGAATTCCAATTAGCTCCGGCCACCCCTCGAGTCCCACGAGTAGTCAAAAAGAAAATTGTGCGAAGCTCTTTGCATCCGTCTAAGTCGATTTTCCGGAAAAGCCACAATCGAGACGAGCCGAGCTGACGAAAACAGACCATCGAAGCCCCTGTTTTTGCACCAAAACAGGGGCTGTTTGCTAGTCTACCCCCGTTCGTCGCCGTCCGCCGCATTCTGCCATGTCTCCAACCACCAGTGACCTTCCTTGAAGTCCTATGGAGTCCCTTGATTAAAGCCGCAGCGATCCAGGTCGAGATTGGAGCCAAAACAACTCCTATCCACGCCGCCCACCAAGTGTTTGATAAAAGTCCAGAGGGGATCCGATTTTGAACTAGCTGCTCCACCATTTGCCGTCGCCGTCCGCCATCTCCAGTAGCTCTCTGGTGACCCTAGAAGTCCCACGGCACTCGCAGAAGTCGACCCTAGCCAACATTTCGCGATTTCCAAAGAAGGAAAGTCAATTTCCGCAAGTTCAAATTAGGTAACTCACTCATCCGAATATTTCTTATTAATAATATGACCTAATTTCGAATTATATGATTTGAATATGCATATTTTAGAATATTTTCAGATTTAACTTGATTTTTAATTATTATGGAAATTTTTCTAAAATAAAACATAATTCATAAAAGGGTTTTCCTTTTATTCGACAACGTGCGAACGTGGACTGATCTTAACCATAAGGTTGGGCCCCCTCGCATGGAAATTTGGACCGTCTAATCTACAACCAAGTAGATTTGATTCTCCAAATTTATTAGTCGTTTGAATTATTTTTGCTAAAATCATTTGGATATTTTTCCTAAATTAAAAAATTCGAAATTCTTTTTTTAAATCAAAATAAGTAGGAAGGTGGAATTTACTAGAGATTCCATCTTTAAAATCATAGAAAGATATGATTTTTTAGAAATCGTATCTCATAGGTTTCATTCCATTTTAGAAAGATAACGTTTCCTAAAAACGATATCTCATAGGATTTAGTTTCATTTAAATAATCTTACATATAGATTAGGATTGCATTCATTTAGATTTATTCCATTCTTAAAACATTTAGAACTAGGATAAGATTTTCCAAAATATTTTAGGATTTAATTTAGATTAATTCCTGAATATTTAAGATAATCATCATTTAGCGTAGTTTTAATTCCATTAAATTTTAATTTCGAAAATCATAAGAAAATACCAAGAACATTCATCACATGTGCATGTCAAGTTGGGTACATCATATAGTCTAGGCTCATTTAGTATCATATTTAGGTGCATTCACGTTAGCCCGTCATTAGTTTAGGTCGTGCATTTAGATTAATTTCATGCATTTCATATAGGTTAGTTTTTTTCCTAAAAAAGCAAAAATTAAAAAGAGGGAACTTAATTGTTTGGCGTGTGCTCTGTGCCATTTATCACGTAATTTGTGGATTCTTATTTCATTGATTGCGTACCTGTGTGATAACATATGCTTAGTGCTTTAGGTTAAAATCCAATCAAGCTACCTGCCAATGATTTTTACATAAAAATGAAAGGTACCAAAATGGCGTTAGATAAATGTCTAGCGTAATCAAGTCATCGGACTCATAATCTCTAGTTCGTAGAAATAAAGTAATTCTCTCATTACTTTATTTAGGTTTCTAATCAATCTACTAAGAAATGATTAGTGGTGACTCCAAATTGAACATCTTTTAATTGAAAATTAAATGAACCTAAGTTGTGATTAGGTAAGACTTGGCAGATTCCGAGCTAAGTTAGTTAATTTTGGTTAATTAACCTGGTAATCCTTTAGCCTATGTTTCGGCGAAATTTAGGTTGTGACAACTTGGCGACTCCACTTAGGATACTTTTTATTAAATTTTCGAAAAATTTAATAAACCTCAGTGGACTTAGGCCGAATTTCATTTTTTGAAAAAAATCTTGTTTGGCAGCATGGACTCTAGGTAAGTCCCTAATTCAAGTGTTGAATGGTTTTGCAGGTTGAGAGTTATAAGGGGAATTGTGTGTGGCTAATCCTTTGTTTTGCAGGTTCAGAGTTGAGAATGAATGTTTACTTTCTTGTAAATATTGAAGCGGTGTTTGTGCATTTATTTTTCCGTGCATGTCTTAATTGCATAGCACTACACTTAGCACACACAATCTGCCATTGAACCCGAATGGCTAGGCTTAGGATGGTATTTGATTAGGGACACTCCGGCCATCACCATTTGGCCTGAGTCACCTTTCTCAAGTCCCGAACTTTTCAAATCGGTGCCAAGAGTTATCACCCCCGTTATTAGCCATGTGATGCGGGTCGTTACTTGGCTGAGTCGGATGTTTATGGGGATCCTCGACTCAATCACAAGCTAAGGTGGTTTAGTCCGGACATCCTTGGGGCTCCACCTTTGTCAAGCCATGTTAGATAGAAATCGAATCTCACAAGCATTTCATGTGTATGTCTATGTGGAATGTTTGTCACACCCTATTTTCACCTGCTCCAAAAATGTGCGCAGCACAACAGTTTAAATATTGCCTAGACACTTCATGCCCAATTTCTCAAGAACGGCGTTCACCGTTATGGCCCTTTGTCCCATACTCCTGGATGCATATGGCAAATGTGGTCTCCCTGGAGATGCTTTCTTTCTGTTCGAGGAAAGACCAAGTCTCTTGGACCTCCATCCTCTTGACATACAACCAAGCTAACCTCCCTCGCAAAACTCTCTCCATCTACCATGCCATGCTTACGGATGATAGGTTGTGGCCGGATCATTTTGTGTACGCTAGCCTAGTTAAGGCTTGCAATAGGCGGCATCAGGCTCAGCAAGCAAGTTCATGCCAGCTTTTTGCTATCCCCGTTTTGTGTGGACAATGTGACAAAGCCATCAGTAGCTAATATGTATGCGAAATGGATTACCAGATGCCTCACCTGCGGCCACGTGTGCCTAGGCGAGGCTAGGCAAAGGCCACGACCTTTGTCAGCCACACTTCTTACTGTGCATGAAGCAAGAAGGAAGGAAAAACATAAAAATAAGCATTAATTAAAAAATTCTAAAAATAATATTATTTTTCCTCTAGAAGTAGAAATTTTCTCTTGTTTTATCACACACATTTCTCCTCCAAATATCTACTTCTGGAGCAGAAGTAGAAATATTAACTTCTGACCAGAAGTTAATTTGTAGGGTTTGTTTCATGCACTTAGACGGTGATTATCTAATGCTGCGAAGATTTCTCAAATATGGAAACCCAAGATACTACCCCTGTACTCCTAAATGCTACCATTGCCCCATCTTCTTTCTCTTCCCTTTCAGAGTTCCATACCTCTAACGTCTCTAAGTTGACTATCTTTATGAAGTCTCTCTTAGTGATGAAACTAAGATCTCTGAAACCCAACTTCCTCTTTTGAATTCATACTCTGCTTTTGTCAAATCCTCTTCCTCCTTCTCTTCGATCCGCTCTATAAGGCAGTTAATCCGTCATACTCCTAAAGATGTCAAAGAATATGTCCAATCTTCCAAGTTTGACCAGCATCCTATTCCAGCTATTGAGCAAGAGTACTTTGTTACTCTCCAGATTCCAGCGGACTTCCCTAGATAATGGATTTAGCAAGGCTATACCCATCTCCACTATGGTGGTGTTCGACTTGCTCTTACTTTCCATGAAAGAAAAGGTTTGCCAGTGGTGGCAAGAATGGCTCTTATGGATACCCGGTTCTTAGAATACCAGCATGCCTATATAGGCACTGTTCAAACTACTTTGAATGCTGGAACAGTCTTTGTAACCCTGTACCCCAACTTCAATGTTGCTCTCTCAGATCCGCAGTTACTTTCTCTCCTAAAGGTGCAACTCCAGCTCACCGGTGCACCCCAGACTACTGATTCTATTGCTGCAACACTCCATTATCAGATGGTCTATAGAGTTCAGAACCATGCTTTAGATCTGAATTTCCAAAATGGAAACGAAGATGCCTTGTTCATATCCATACAAAATGACCAAGCTTTTTGTATCCATGTTCCTCGACAAATCCAAAAGGAACAATTGGCCAAGCTTCTTCCTGAAACTTGGATTACCAACTGTGAAAAGCTTCATCAAAGCAACAGGCCACTCTAGTCTACTGATTCCGAGTTCATCAGAAAAAAGGATGGTACTGTTACCTTCAAGTTCAAAAAAGACAAAGAAAAAACTCCTTCAGTCTTTCAAACTTTGTTCATGATCGAACCATGTGTTCCTAATCCAGTCCTAGAGAAACCAGATCCTAAAAGGCATGTCCAGTTCTTTAAAGGTGATGGACATCCTGTTCATCATTATAAAGACCCATATAGTCATTATTTTTGGGATCCTTTTTGCCAGTGCTCTTCATGCACTAACTCTGCAGATGAGGTAGATCCAGTCACACGGATTAGGCGACGAAAGAAGCCTCCAAAAGATCCGTTGTATCAAAAGTTTTTAAATGGAGATCCTACTATTGACACTCTTGGAGAAAATGACAAATATCAATTTGTTGTTTCCTATTCTCCACCCTCATCCTTAGAAATATCTCCATCACCACCCTCATCACCCTCACCTTCTCCACCTTCACCCCCTCACAAAAAATAGACAGTTTCTCCCTTCTATAAACCCATCTTCAAGTGGGTAAAAAAGAATTCCTACCATCTTGATATCTCAATTGAAACACATATCTCTCCAAAACAACCTTCCTTCATAGGAATGTTCAGTGAGACAGATTTTTCGCCTCTAAATCCATCAGAAAGCTCAGCCTCAAAACTTTCCTTCCCTGCCACCAAGGAATTCACTGATCCTCAATGAAGATATCTTCATGCTCCTAAGATATCCTCGCCAACTGAAGTAGACGAACGTGGAAGACAGAAAAGAATTCCTGCTGCAGAAGCTGTCTTAAATTGGCAGGCTGAAACTCTCCTAGCACACAATGATGCTTTCAAAACAATTGATTCACGCATCATTAACGTATATCAAGATCTCAGAAAATACGGTGAAAGTACCAAAAAGATGCTTTCAGACTTCCAAAAAAGGCTTCATGCCTTAGAATCAGGCTAGCGTCTTGGATATCATCATCTTGAAAGCCCAAAAGATGAAATAGATAAACTTCGAAGGCAAATTGCACTCCTTGAAGAATGAACTTTTAAACCTTCAGATTTATTCTCTATTCTAAGATAGGAATATCATCCTCTACAACCCCAAAATTCTCCAGTATTTGCTGCTGCAAGTACTCAGGCTGAAGCTGAAACATCTACTCGAAGAGATCGAAGTGATATGACAAAAATGCGTGACCAGATTCGAGAAATGGAGCGCCTTCGTAAAGAACAAGAAAAGGCTAAAGCTTTGGCTCAACATTCCAAAGAACTTGAACCTCAGCTCATGGTCTCTAATCCTCTTGAATCCTTTCTTCGAAACCTAAGCATCCAACAGAAAGAAGAGACATAAACAGAACAAGAATGTTCTGAGATGTTACAACAACCTCCTTAGGTTACAAGTCTTTCTGATCTTTCTAAATCTGACTCATCCTCCTCTTCAATTCCTCATGTTGAATCTTTCCACACACAGTTCATCACCTCTTCCATTTTTATGGCTGATGAAGAAGAAGATGAAATCATGTCTGAACCTGAAGTTATTCAATCTCCGATCCAACTATAGTTCCAAGTCCCTCTTCCATTCAACTTTTTACACTTGATGATATATCCTATTCTAAGTGGCCATAAAGGGTAGAGAATTTTCATTCTTAGTTGAATACCAGAGCTCTTACTGTCCATAGTAGATATGACATTCTCCTCGAGTTTGTCACAAAATTCACTGGTAGCCTTAAACACTGGTGGCAATCAGATTCTGATGCTGATCAAATGGCCGTTTTACTCTTTTCATGATTTTGTCCAACCTATTTAGGTCATTTACCAGTACTTCATAGGAAAACCAGCCGATCTACTTGAGCTCAAAAGAAGAGAGTATTTTGACAGAAAATGTTATTCCCTCCAGAAAAGACATCTAGATAAACATTATGCTGCAATGACCAAACTCTTTTATGGTCTTGGAGCTGACCCAAATCTGAAACAAGTTTTCTTGAATTCTATCTCCAAAGAACTCTCTCAACAGGTTGAAAGGAATTTTCTTAATAAAGGCAACAAAATAGCTGATATCCCTTTTGGGGAACTTCAGCAGGAGATCCATCTTTGCCTTGATGACTTGTGCCTAAGACGACAAATGATCAAGAATTATCTCAAGGATAATAGAGAACTTGACGGTGCATGCTCCCGCTAGTATCTCAAGATCAAATGCCCAAAAGATTGTGATGGCTCTTCTTGTGAAATCATTCCAGGAAGAAAAGGCACATCAAAAAATACTATAAGAAGAAGTCCAAACACAAAGTCAGGCATTTCAAAAGAAAGAAGAAATTGAGATTTCTCAAGAGGAGACGAAATGCTCCAGATCGCAAGAAATCAGATCGCTGCTTCATCTACAACAAAAAGGGACACTTTACCAAAGATTGTTCCCCGGTAAATAAGGGTTAAAATCGTCTCATACATCACATTGAACTTGAAACATGTATTTCTCTCAAGGATGATGATGTAGAATCTTTGTTCTCTGTGGATGAAAATCCAACAGAACAAACCCTCTATTTCATCCCCTATTATCAAACCCCTAGCGAAATAAGCTCAAGCTCAGAATCTGACCCAGAAGATCGTTTTCATTTGTCCATCCAATCCTCAGAGTTACAATCCACCATATACTCTAGCCAATCTCATTGCCATCATTTCCCTGTAAAAATTTTTACTTCTAAATTTGCTAAACCTATTTCAGTTATTGATTTCATAGATACTGGTGCTAGTTCGTCCATCCTAGACACGAATGTACTTTCTGGAGAATACTGAATTTCCTGTGTTCGATATTTCAACTCAGCCTCCGGAAATACTTTTTCCATAAAAGTACGCATTACACCAGTAACTATCCAGTTTTTCCCTCAGTGTTTCATAAACACTAAAGTTCTTGGATCTAGCCTTCCCAACAAAGACTTAATCATTGGGTGGGATATTATGATTCAACTTCCTCATCTTTGAATCATTCCTGAAAAAAGTCTTGCGAACAAAAATCAATTCTCCGAATTTGTTAATATACAAAGACTCTTTTCCATTTAGATGAGTCTGCTAGACCCAATCATGCAGAAGTTATTAGAATCATGCTTAGAAAATCATTTTGAATACATCCAGAAATGTTCCCATCCTTTATGGCAAAATCCAGAATTTTATGTTAGACTTCCTTTCAAACGAAATGAAGACATAAACCCCACCAAGGCCAGCCATTCAGGAATGAACCCGGACCATCTTGCCCAGGTCCAACAAGAATGTTCTGAGTTGTTCCAACAAGGCCTCATTGAAATTTCATATTCGCAATGGGTATGCGAAGCCTTTTATGTCAACAAGCGTGCTGAGCAGAACCGAGGAAAGTTAAGATTGGTTATCAATTACCAACCTCTTAATCTTTTCCTCCAAGATGACAAGTTCCCTCTACCCTCTAGAAATTCGCTCTTTGCAAGCTTAACAAAAGTCCGCATTTATTCGAAGTTTGACCTCAAGACAGGCTTTTGGCAATTAGGAATTCATCTTGAAGATAGGCCCAAAACAAGATTCTGTATCCCAAACCAGCATTTCCAGTGGAAAGTTTTTCCTTTTGGACTCAAAATGGCGCCTTCCTTGTTTTAGAAAGCTATGTGCCGCATCTTTCAACCAATTTTGGCAAGTGCAGCGGTATACATTGATCATATATTGCTCTATAGCCCAGATGAAGATTCCCATTGCAAGCTTCTTGAAAAATTTGAAGGAATTGTGAAAAAATATGACATCATGCTCTCCTAGAAGAAGATGATCATTGCCCAGACAGAAATTGAATTCCTTGGAATGCACCTTAATAAAGGTACATATTATCCCAGTCCACACATTGCCAAGGAATTATTTAACTTTCCTAAAAAGATTTTACAACTAAGCAAGTTCAACAATTTCTCGGGATCATCAATTATCTTAGAGATTTTGTTTCGAATATTGCAAAGATGTTACTTCCTCTTCAGCAAATGTTAAAGAAAAATTCACCACCACGGGGAAAAGCCCAAACTAAAGCAGTTCCTGAACTCAAGACAATCATGCAAGATCTTCCCCCATTGCAAATTCCATCCATAGGGAAGCGTATACTGCAGACCGATGCCAGTGATGAATATTAGGTAGCCATACTATTTAAAGAAATTAATGATAAGCGACACCTTTGCGCTTACAAAAGTGGCAAGTTCTCTCATGCAGAAATATACTACCATTCCACCTTTAAAGAAATACTAGCAGTTAAGAATGGAATCAAAAAATTTGAATTTCATCTTATCGGTCACCAATTTCTTGTGGAATTGGATATGGCATCATTTCCTCAGATGATCAAGTTCAAACAAAGGTAGATCCCTCATCCTCAATTACTTCGATGGGCTGAATGGTTTTCAAAATATTCATTTGAAACCAAGCATATTAAGGGAAAAAAGAATATGCTCGCAGATTTCCTCTCCAAGCCAAAAGCACAATCAGAAATCAACATGTATATTCTCAGGCATCCTCTTCCCCAACCTGAGAAGTACAAAATTGAAAAAATGAACAGCTGGCCAAGTTGGAAATATCCACAGGAAATCATTCCAGAAATACAGAATGACCAACTCAGTGAACATCTGGAACACCTCATGTGGCACTGCCACACGGACCTTTTCTGAAACTATGGAGGTTCATTTCTCAATCCTTCAGGTTTACATCACAGGTACCCCTTCATCCATCCACTATTTTGGAAACCAGATGATTTCTCGGAAAAGCTCAAATGGCTTTTATGGTATTTAACCAATAAATACCTAATAGCTATTGAATTCCCTACTCGAAGCTTTTTGGCTAAACTCACCAAATTAGTGGCACTTGGTCCCCAAAACCCGCATGAAAGTAACCTTCTCACTGTGCTCAAATGGTTTTATCCACCTATTTATTGGAAAAGACTCTTTGTCGAAGAATTAAAGAAAATCTCAGGAGATCCAAAAACACACACTATTGTTTTTTTCCATCGACCTTGGATTTTTGTGCACAATAATGGTACCATCTCCAATGCTTCATCTAGAGTAGGTACAACTGCCTACAAACCCCAACCACAGTTTCAAGTGACCCACATTTACAAAACATTTCCTAGTCGTTTTGGCTTTTGTGAACACACTTACCGAGAATTGCAGAAAATCATATGCCAAGAAAATCAGACAATTCCAAAAGAAGCATGGGACTACATTACACCTGTCTCATGGGACCATGATGGACCATCAGTAGCAGTACAACAGGCACTTCGAGAATGGAACCAGGACCAACAACTTGACCAAGAAATGACAACACACAAGCAGACTCCACAGCAAATCATGCAAGCTCATCACAGGATCCATATGATCCATGGGGAGGACCACTTTCTCAAGATCCCTATGATCGTAGCCCATTAAACCTATCCTTATTTGTAGGATTGGATAGCAGCTCTAGCTCTATGTAGGTTGAAAACTGGCCATAGCCAGTCATACCAGAAATTGCTTTAGAGATTGCTACCCTTTAAGGAGAAATCCATCTTCCAGAATCTCCAGGCGATGACCGTAATATGGATCAAAGACTCCAAGACCGAGAAATTGCACACTGTTCGGACAGCTCAAATTATGACTACAACTCTGGTTGGTGTTAAATCACTGTAGCACCGACACTGGTCACTATTTACTGTAGCAAGCAGTTGTCGAAGCACTATTCATAGGCCTTTTTTTTACTGTTCAGTCATGCAAGGCTACTATTGCGTGTCCGTTGTCTGTACTGTTGAAATTTTGGACTGTTGTCTAAATAGTGTACTCCCCACCGTTTATATAAGGCCATGTAATCATTTGGTTTGGAATAAGAGCGGAGGTTTTGAAAAATATCTCACTCACTCCTCATGCCTAGCTAAAATCCCTCTACCCTTCACATGCCTAGTATGATCCTCTAAGAAATGCCGCCCAGCCAGCTAAAGCATCCGATCATTCTAGTCTCTCTAAGTGTTACTAAGTTCGGAACTAAATCTCTAGGTAGTTTGGCAGCTAACAGGCAGTCCCTTAGGGGCTTGAACATGAGTTCGCCTTATGTGGGATAGCATATATACTACAAACTGACCTAGTTTTCCCTGGTTCTGGGTTTAGGCCCCCTCATTGGGCGCCAAAATCGGAGTTTTTTTGCATTTACGTGATCGTTTTTCTTCGATTTTGACACTTAAGTAATCCGAAAAAAAGTTTTGGCACTAAAGTGAGCGTCGTACACAAATTTTGGCATTTCTAGTGTCCTTTACTCGTCTACGGAGTGACTGAAAGAGTGCTCCCTCAATTCTTCTAATCGTGTTTTTCGTCGGGAAAATTACTTAACAAGTCATGAACCTATTTCAATTATGTCTATTCAGTCCTAAACTTTTTTTAGTCAATTGAGTCATAAACCTTTTGTAATTGTGTCAATTCAATCCATTTGGCCGACCGACACTGACATTATAGGTGAAAAAATGGGTCTACAACCCATATTTAATGGTAGTGGATCATAAATGGGTTGCTTTAAGGTTTAAGTGAGTCATAAATGAGTTATTTCAAAACTTAGCGGGTCATAAATGGATTTTAAATGGGTCATAAATTGATTATCTATGTTAACTATCTTACGAGAGTCATATATAGGTTTTCGAATTTTTTTTAAAAATAAACTGAAATTTTAATAATTTATTTTCTTTGTTTATTCTTTTTCTTTTTTCTTTTCTTTTTTTCCTTCTTCTTACTCCTACCTCTATCGCTTCTTCCTCCTACCTTCGGCCTCCACTGCAACTAGCCAGCGACGACCTCGATTGAGCTCGAGCTTGCCAATTGCAGCCGAGCTCGCCAACTACGGCTAAGCTCGCCTGCTTCGGCTGCATCTATGGCTGGTTGCCAGCCGTCATTGAGGCCTAGCGACCAGCGAAGGAAGGAGGAAGAAGGAAAAAGAAGAGAGAAGAAATGAAAAAGAAATATTAAATAATAAAAAATAAAACATCAATTTTTTAAAAATTATAAAATTATCCACAATGGTTTAGGAGTATAAAATTTTCAAAAATTTATAAGAAAATTATTTTGCTAAATTTGATTAAATATGGAAGTGTTTTAATAATATAGATCAAGTCGGATATGGGTCGCTAAATTTGTATTGTATGAGAATAGGTCAATATGGGTCAGACCATTTTCTATCCAACCCACCCATTTGACAACTTTAGTTGACGTGGATAATTTTTATTAATTTTTTAATTTTTTTTTCAAATTTTTTCCTTTTTCGAAATTCTTTTTCTTCCCTTATTCTTCAACCTCTAGTCGATCGCCGAGCCGGCAGGCAAGGCTCACCCCTGTTGGCCACTGGAGAGGGCAAGCCTTGCCCATTATCACGCCCTGACTCTCGAGCGCGCGACAATCCCGATACTTCTCTTGGGTCATTTTGAATGCGACGTCCCAAGACGCGTTGTCGACCCGTTCGTTTTATCTTTTGATTAAAGCAAGCGAAAACGATTAACCATTATCTGAACAATTATGACAACAGGGATAGCAGGAAAAAAATAGAAATACTATCGTTACCAAAACACACTTTATTTATTTACTAGTCAACCCTAGGAAGTTTACATATACAAGCCATTTACAACGGGCTACTTCTTGCCAAGACTAACAAAAAGATACCAGGGTCGGGATTAACTTAAACTTCTCTATGCGATAGCACCTTGATCTGAACCGCACATGTTGACCTTCCATTCTATAGTCCTAAAAATCGGTTAACAATAATGAGTGAGGTAAAATCTCAATAAGTTAACAACCCAAGCCTTATGTAGGATGCTGATTTGCCTAGAGTATACCCTAAACATGCAGCTTATTATCGATGATAGATCAATAGCGAGCAATTCTCGCTCTACTTCGTCTATAACAGGTTCGAGCGAGTCAATTCATTCAACAAACAAACCACAGACATTCTTACATTGCCTTGACACATACCCTACATATTGTCAGTTATAGCATTTTATAAACAATGCATCAGCCAAAGCAAGTAATCATAACACATATCACCATTTTCTCATGCGAAATGCATCCAAGCATGTTCCAATTTTATGCCTAGTGATTACGCCCGCTCTAGGGCACGGCACAACCCCCGGTTGGCGATCTTCCGGCATGACCGGGCATCATCTCGCCCCATCGGGCACGATAACGTCACAACCTCCCCCGGAGATGGACGGTATTCCATAAAGGAGAATCGGTCCAGCCTTTACTGCTATCCGTCATCCGACCCCGCCAAGCATCCGATAAAATCATCATTACCCTGACCCCATCAAGTATCCGATAAATCGGGCATCATCCCCAAGCCTCTTCGGGGTCCGTACTCTTTCTATGATCACACGAGCACACTAATCATGCATGCCATTCTCATTTCTTCTTTATTTTAGCCAATGCAACCATGAGACGTGCTCATGCCATGATTCGTGCTTATATGTCAAATTTATTGCCATTTTCACTAGTAAAAATATAATAAATAAATCACACGTGATCACACAGACATGCTTTTCCTGTCAAACTTCACATGCTTCATTTTTCAAGCTTCCTAGATTATTCCAACACGTAAAACTTAGTATCTAAGCACGACACCTCACAAATCACCATTTATATGCCAAAAATTCATTTCTTTCAACTATGAAACACTAGTTTAAGAAGCAATCACCTTTCTAAGGTAATCTATACTTTGAACAACACAAAAGCATGTATAGAAATACCACATATCACAAGTACAAAATACATTAATCAATAACTTATCACCCAACTTTGATAGCTTATCAACTAACCATGATAGCTTATCGATAATTTCTCAATAGCTTATTGCCTATTTGACGATAGCTTATCATTCATTTTTCGATAGCTTATCACCAAATCATTGATAGCTTATCACCCCTTTGGTGATAGCTTGTCACTTTTTCTTGATAACCCATCACTTCCACTTATCATTTCATGATAATTTATCACCTAATCCAATCATAGTTAACTCTAAACTTCACTGAATCTAACGCTAAGCGCAATTAACAACCTAACCAAGGATTAGGGAGTTAACTCACTAGTTTAACGGCGTCGATGAATGGCGACGAACGGTAAGGGCGCGGCTTGGCTTGGCGCAGCAACGGCACGGCGTGGCAAGGACGTGGCTCAATCTCGACACGGTGATGAATAGTGGTGGCAAGGTGAACGGCGATGGTGAAAGAAAGAAAATGAGAAGAAAAAGAGAGAGTGAGTAAGAGAGTGAGAATGAGAAAGAGAGAGACTAATGGCCAAGTCTTCCAAGTTTGTCTTCCCCTCCAAGTTTACATTATTGCAACTCATTAATGCAACCCCAAAATTTATCAACTTTGGCTCTTGAAATTTAAGACAACTTTAGGGCAAATAATTGAGGAAAGAAAGAAGAGAGAGAGAGAGAGAGAGAGAGAGAGAGAAGGAAAACTTCTTCACCAAGTTGTCTTCTTCACCAAGTTTGACCAAAAAAACTCTAATCCTATTTTGTCTTCTTCCTCACAAATCTATCTTAAGATAGGGTTTCTAGAAGGGTATTTTGGTAATTTCCACCCTTTGCACTATTCACGTGGGCTTGGTACTATTCACAGAGGCTTGGGCTTGAATTTAAAGGGTTTAATAGGCTTGATATCCAATGGGCTCTTTATTTATACTAAAAATGGGCTTTCGGGAGCAAAATACTAATTTCCTCTTATAGGGTCTCTTGGTGGCCGAATTTCATAAGAAATAGACCCGTTGGTTCATGCCAAGTTCATAAGTTCTCTTTGGTTCTCAACTTCCGGCTTACTGTCACTTATCCGAAAATTTAGGATTTACCGATAAACTTTGGGATTTTTATAATGTAATATCCAATGGTTGTCTCTTAATCCTTTAAAGTCCAATACTCTTCATTGGATTAGAATTCGTGGTTAAAATCCATCGAATTCGATCTTTGGTACATTGGTCGAAAATTGAGGATGTCACACCCACCCTTGGCAAGGTCGGCCTCGCCATGGCTAGGCGAGGCTCGACCTCGCTGGGTGAGGCAAGTGAGGACGAGGGCACAGTTAGGCGAGGGTGAGAGCAAGGCGAGGGCGAGGCTAGGCCATGGCTAGGCGAGGCTGGCAAGGGCAAAGGTGAGGCCGACGAGGGCAAAATTGACCTTGCCATCGCTAGGAGAGGTTGATCTCGCCTAGCCATTGACGAGGCCGACCTTACTTGTTAAAGAAGAAGGGAACAAATAATAATAATAATAATAATAATAATAAGATCGAAAAAATATTATTAAAAATTATCTACTTCAGCGCCGTCTAGTCAAATAGACTGAATTTGTACAATTGCAAAAGGTTTATGACTTAATTAGCAAAAAAAAAGGTTTAGGACTGAATTGACACAATTATAATAGATTTAGAACTTTTTGGGTAATTATCCCGTTTTTCGTTAATTTAGTGAATGGTTTCACCTGGTATTTTTGTGGCATCGGCAGAGTTTGTGTCTACATAAACTTTGTGATGTACATTGATTGACCAAGTTCACCAAAACCCAAAATACCATCTAAAACGGCTGATTCAAATTTATCATGATAGCGACCAAAAAAAAAAAAGCTTCATCACGATAAGTCAATTACAACATACTACACCAAACTACTAGGGATAAAAAATTAACACTCGATCAGTAACTCATCTACCAACTGTCATTTCAACTTCCAAACTTGCGGATGAACACCCAACTATAATCTATAGGCTACGTTTGGTCGTCTGGATTTCTAGTTAGGATAAGACTGGATAGAATAGGATAAGAAATCCTTAGATTTTGTCATATCCTATCCATTGTTTGGTGAACTGCAGATTTAAAGTCAGATATTTTTATATCCTATCCTATCCATTGTTTGGCAAAAACTGGATATCAATATAAATGACATATATGCCCCTACGTAGTGCCCATGAGATAATATCTCGATCTTATCATCATAAAAATATCATTCTCATGAGTATACTTGAAAACCTTCACAATTAATTAGACTTACAACCCTCAATGCACAAAAAAAAAAACTTCCAACTTACATAGCATAAATTTTCATTGGCCAGCCAAAGCTATAACTTGGATAATCGTTTAGCATATGTAACCTTTATGAAAGTAATCAAACATTCACGTAACAGCTGGTTAGAACACAAAACATTTATCAATCTCTAGTGCCCCAAACTCTGATCACACCATCATTGTAGCCACTAAACAAGTTGCTTACATCTGCACTCCAGTTCAAGCTCGTACAGTATATAACCTGCAATTTCCAAATGTAACAATCCAAATAATCAAAATCATGTTCATCTTTCATACATAACTCCATGTCAAAATTTATCATCTGAGTTAATAAATCTCAGGCATAATGATTGTTCTGACAATCTCATTTATTTGAACACAAAGAACAGAATACAGAGTGCAGTAAGAATGCTCAGTAGGTGAAGAAATGCCGTGATACTGATTAGATCCTCGATCAATCCATCATGTCACAGAGTTTAGACCAAAATAAATCACATCCTCCCAAGAAATACGCCCAATGCCCAGAAGACGATGCCATTTCACCATATGACTACTGAAAAATGCACAAACCAGTGCAACAGAATACAACATTATTGAGACTATTATCATTTTAAATATATTAACATGGAAAAATTTCTACACCAGACATGGTGATAGATAATGATAAGGACTACATATCCCCCAAAATGCAATGAAAATGGACAGGAACAAGTTCAATGTACACGAGAAAAATTTAAGGTTCTAGCCGACCAGAATGGAAGAAGGATTAACAAGTGGGACCACATCAAACATCCATGGATGCAAAAATTGGTATACTAACACTATATAATCGACATTGAGACAAAGGAAAACTGTACACCGAAATGTTAGTTCGAGGAACTGTCAGGCAGAGAATCTCATGGACATTTCATCGAATAGGTTGCATGCACTGGTTAGAACACAAAACACCATCCACAGAAAGCTCTACAACGAGACACAATGAAAAAATTCGACGATTGCTTTCTGCCATCAGTCACTCAAAGTCTATATTAATCAAGAGTAAGATCAGACAAAAAAAATATGGACTAACAAAGAAAAAAAATATATAGGGCTCCCTACCCGGCTCGAAAAACGGCAGCCACAGGTCAAGCTCGAGGTGAGCTACGGCCGGCCGCCTCACAATGTCTTCAAGTCAAGATCCTCGGGAAAGAGGGAAACTCGAACTAGGTCGCTGGACAGGGGTGGTGCAGAACAAATGGACTCGCCTTTGAAGAACAAAGAAAAAGGGTGAGAGCACCGACGCCACTGGGAATTGAGGGCAAAGTCGCGAGCAGGAGGAGGCTAGAGAGAGGTCACCGGATGGTGGTGGTGGCTGGTTGAGGGTCACGGGCTGAGAGGGAAAAAAGTGTCGCGGTATGAAGGAGGAGAAGGACAACGTAGGGTTTTCTAAAACATAGATGGATATCAAATATCCTATCAGGGTCTATCCCACCCCTTCCCCTAGGATTGTTTTATCTGAGCTATATCCCATCTATATCCAACTTTATCCTAACCTAGACAGCAACCAAACACGGGATATGATAAAACATATCCTATCTCGGCTTTTATCCAGACGACCAAACGTAGCCATAATGTAGTAATGTAAAAATAGACTACACTTGTTCAACAAAAGTGGATTTGAACACTGACAGTGAATTATTTGCAACAATTAATTGGACAAAAAAATGTCGCTTATTTTATGGTGACCAAGTCTAAAGCCTCTGAACTAAGCTCCGAAGATCGACCTTCTTCATTACCATCCCACAATCAAACTTCCCAAACAGCACAGAAGGGAAAAGAGTTCTAACAAACATAAAAAGCAACGACCATGCTACTATCTTCTGCCTCCTGATGAATTATAGTGCAACCATGCATTGGCTATGCCTTCGAAATTCATTTCATAATGTTGAAAAGAGTTTGATGACCCTGCACAAAGGAGTAAATAACATATTTAGAAAAAGCATAGTTTACTATATAATGTGCGTGGACAAATATTATCTCAAATAATCTCAGTTCACCAAGTTATGCAAGTTCTACCTGACTTAAAATGCTTTTGCAAGATCTATTATGGTACTCCAACATCCATTAACACAAAACCATTATCAATTAATATTAGAATAGTTTACTAAAAACAAAACAACACTAGGATCTAAAATGATTTTCATAATAAGTACCTGACTAGTGAATAGGTAAAATCCTTTCATAATTCCTACCGGCATAATGTGTGGTGGTTGCATCTGTTAAAAAAAACCATTAACAGTAAACATAGAGTCTGTAACCTTTAAATAGCAAGACTATCACATTACAGGGGATCCATACAGTGGATAATGAAAACCAACCATGGAAATAGAATCTTTTTTTTTTCCAAAAGAAAAGCTAAAACCAGTTCATGACTGAAATTTGAGATCACTGCACGAAAGGCACGGTGATAAATATACAAGAGCAAGTGAGCTTTACTTGTGCATGAGCAGGAATAAGAAGGTTTTCTTTGCCTTTGCCAACAAAAGCCCCCTCCAAGGGTACCTGAAATCCTGAAATGAAAAGAGATAGAGACAGAGATATAATTTGTGGAAAGAGATCAACCATCTGAAAGGACATTGAGGAGAGGTGGTGAAACCACAACTCTCTAGCCTGTCTGATGGCATAAGCAGATATCTGATAAAAGAGTCTCAAAAACCTCCAGCAAACGATGATACCTATTTATTTTATCATCTTCAATTCGCCGAGAAAATCTCCACAATGAGTAGTCTCAATAACAATCATTCAAAACGCATGATCATTATTGGTCAATACATTAAGTTTCCAGCGAAAATGTTCCCTATAACCACCCCCACTTCATTCTTACAAAATAGAAACAACATCAAATTCCAGTCGAGTTCTACCATTCCCATTCCCCATCATCATTTAACAAGGAATCATCAAATACTATTAGTAACCAAATACTGTGGGCTATGATGGAACCATCCACACATATTAGAATATCATTATTCTTGCAAATTCCAATTAAGAAAAGTTCAATGTTACATGTAGTCGATGCTTCGGATGCTGTAAGTTTCCTAATTAAGAAAGCTTAACAATTAAGGACATGACCCAGCGACGAGCATGTTTTGATTTTGGGTCTTCATGCTGAGTTGCTGCTGCACAGCATTTCTTACTGTTACTGTCCTGATCAAAGCTTTAAAGTGGTATATTGCCATTGTATTGCCATCTATGATTTAACAAGCCAACAGGGAATATAATTAATCATGGAAAAGAGCTACAGCATTCAAAGAAATATTTGAGTTTTGCAGAACATGATGTCCTGTTTCATTTGCTCTCTGAATCAAATAGACCACGTCTGGGCAGGTTCGGGCCAAGGCTCCAGTAGAAATACCTTGGTGGGTCACTGTCCAATAGTAGGATATGCACACTTTTGAATGTAAATTCATATGCCACCAAGCACACATTCCCAAGCACTTGAAAAAGCTCGGAGAGGGATGCACGCCCATGAAAATGGCGGGTTGCTCCTGGAGGGGAGTGCTTAAGTTATTTGACATACATTATCCACATCATCTCTATTAATTTTACACATGTGCCATTTTTTTCCTTGTTACGACTTAACATCTGACATACATTGTCCATATCATCTCTATTAGTATTATGCGCGAGAGAGAGAGAGAGTACCTGTGAGGGAATAGCGCGGCCTGGTGTTGCGCAAAGAAAGAACTGGCGGCGGCAAACGACAATGGATGTCGAATTGAGATAGAAGCCAAAAGGGTCGCCTTGCCAACACTCCAAACCGACCCTTTGAATTTCTCTTTTCTAAAAGAAATGCCATGTTATTCAGAGGGAAGCTCATGCCATCAAGCCCTCTAACCCTGACTCCACCAAGCCTCTTCGTTCTCCAGCAGCTGCGACTGATGGCGGTGATAGTTGTTCGATTTTGAGAGAGAGAGAGAGGTGAGGTCTGTTAAGAGATTTTTGAAAAAAGGAACAGAGATTGAGAGGGGGAGACCTGGGAAGAGAGTGTTGTCTATAATGTGATCCCACATTTTATGAATGTGATTTTTTGAAATAAAATCACCCCCACCCACATTTTATCTCTTAAGTGATGGTTATTTCACCATACAGTTTTCCACGTTCATAACTTTTTGTTAACAACCGCCCATTGGAAACCTCATCGATGGAAGGCAGTTTTATAAGCGTGTTTTGGGCATTACAAGTTCTAAACCAAACCTTTCATTTGGAAATACATCATCAGTACGCGAAGGGGTTGGGTTAGTAGAGTGCGCCCGTAATTGTTGTCGATTCATCGCGGAAGTCGTCGCACGCAAACTCAAACAATGGCTGGAGGTCAATTTTCTTTACATCCTGTTTTCCGCACACGATTCTGATTGATGTGCGAATTTTATTCTTCAGTGCATGATCAAAATTGCCAGTTCATGTCTAACATTTGGTATCATAGCATGTTTATACCTCTGCCTTGTTGAATTTTCATGGGGTTTTGACTAAATTGTAAAATCGAGGGTTTTTCTAGAACATATTAAATTCGGCTTTAATGGTCGGAGGAAGAAATTGCCATTTCTGGCCAAATTTCGATGAACCACCATCCAGGCTTGGACCAGTACATTCGCACTGCCATGGACAACAAAAGCCCTAAGGTAATTCGGCATTTAGATGAATGCTGGAGGCGAATTGAGCGGCAAAAGTTTGGAGTGGTTAGGTTTTGCGTTTGTCAGATTTTTTGGCTTAATCGCAGCTAATTTCTTGGCCATTTTTGTCGATTCTTGGACCTATGTGGTCGCGCCCGAGTGGTTTTCAAAACCCACCATTTATATTGGTTGGAGGTAGGCTGTCGGAGAAGACCTGGGTAGAAGAAGTCACGGCAGAATCGGGCAGAGTCGCGGATGGGCGTTGTATTTGCACGAGGAAGACAGGCGTGTGGAATCCACGCACAGCAATTGCGAGCGCGTGTTGGTAGCACAACACATGCCCACGCCACCCTTTTCCCTTTTTGCCCTTAGCTCCAGCGGAATTTCTATATTTTCCCTCATTCAGTAAATTCTTGATTTTGCCCCTCGCACGCTGAAATTCCTATCTTGCCCTTGGCCAAATTAATTTACATTTCTGCCCCGATTGTATTTATTTACGGTTCTGCCCTTAGCGCGATACTTTACGATTTTTCCCTTGCATGCAATATATGAATGTTATGTGTATGCAATTAAATGTCTAGTGATCCATATATTTTAATTAATTAGAGAATAGCCACAGCATCTTTAATTAATTAAATTATATATTAAGAGCATCTAGATCACATTTATAAATGGACATTGATTGTAATTAATCACATTGATATTTTCATTATATTAATATGATTAATAATGATGAAATGTAGATTATTTGTCTTAATTTGCCCATAGGGATTAAGAAAAGGAATATAATCTTACAGTTTCATCATAAAGAGATTATGTATCTATTTAAATTAGCAACTTAGCCCACAGACATTTTTTGTGTTGTGAGATTCATATTTTGATACATGTTTTAGATTTGTAAAATATGATGTATGTTTAATTTGCCTCAAATTTTGTGACATAAGCGTGAATGTTTGATATGCAGTTTTACAACCTGTGAATTTCTCTGAGTTTAAGAATGATGTTCTTGTGCTGAATAGTGAAAACTATAAAGTTTGGAAGGAGTTAATCCTTCTTCAATTGGGGTGCATGGACATTGACTATGCTATAAGGAAAGACGAACCACCTGCTCCTACTGATACGAGCATTACAACTGAGATAGACCCTTATGAACAATGGGAGCGATCCAACCTCCTTAGTATGATGTTCATAAGGACTAAAATATCTCATAGTATCCATGGTTCGGTCACTCACAATAGTAATGTAAGGCTTTGTTGGAGGCTATTGATGCGCAGTTTAAGACTTCAAAAAAAGTGCATGCCATGACCCTAATTATGAAGTTTTCATTGTTGAAGCTCACCAGTGTTAGAGGTGTGCCTGAGCACATCATGAAGATGAGGGACAGTATGGCTCAATTGAAGAACCTTGACATTGATATATCTAAATCCTTTTTTGTGCATTACATCCTGAACACTCTCTCATAACAGTATGCACCTTTCAAAATCTCTTATAACACACATAAGGATAAATGGTCAATTAATGAACTCATGACCATGTGTATTCAAGAAGAAGAAAGGCTGCTTGTGGATATAGGAGAGAGTGCTCATTTGGCAACACAAGAGAAATATAAGGGGCATGGCAAGCATAAGGGAAAAGGTAAAATACCTCCCCAAGATGACATCAAGAAGGAATCCAAATGTTTCTTTTGTAAAAAGAATGGGCATATAAAGAAGGATTGTGTCAGATATAAGGTTTGGCTCGAGAAGAAAGGTAATCCAACCTCTTATGTCTGTTACGAATCTAATATGGTTAATGTGAGTCACAACACCTGGTGGATTGATTATGGGTCTACAATCCACATTTCAAATTCCTTGCAAGGTTTTCAAAATCACCGGAAATTAGTGGGAAATGAATAATGCATCTATTCTAGAAACAAAATGCGTTCACATGTGCAAGCTATTGGGACATATAGTTTTGTTCTTGATAGTGGTTTTGTTTTATATTTAGAAAGGACCTTTTTTTTTTTTGGTAAATTAAGTATATTATCCAACCAAGAAGCTTATTACAAAAGAAGAACCAAAGAGGACAACCCTCGTACTCGGAGTGACATTAATTTGTCAATGCGGGTACGTAGGTGTCTCGACGGCAAACCGAAAAACAAGAGAGGTGAACGCCCCACGGAATAAAAAGAAGACTAAGCCAAACATTCAGCTAAAGGAAAGGAGGCGGGTGAGCACACCCATTGACTATCCAAAAATTACAGTTGAGATACCCCAGTTACGTTGGAATCTTCTATTGATTGAGTTGTCTTGGACATTGTTGAAAGTTGATGCTTTGTCCCGAACAACCTTCAGGAGGTGGCTTTTGAGTGCAGGAACGAAGAGTGTCTTGTTGCGGAAGAGTAAGTGGTTCTGCTTGGTCCATATAGAGTGGCAAAGAGCCGCAAAAGCGAACATACCGATCACCTTGTGGAACTGATGGCCTCAGAGCAGCTTGACGGCTACCGCAGGTTGTCATTCCAGCTGCTGTTCGTCCAAGTAAGATTGCACCTCGTGGCCCAAAATAAGACTAGAGAGGCGGTGATGTTGCAACCAAAGAAGAGATGGTCGATGGAGTCCGGTCGGGTCCTGTAGAAAGGGCAGGAGCCTTCGTGGATCCTCCGACAGTTCATAAGGTATACCTGGGTTGGAAGTCTTCCGATGGTGGTCAGCCACATATGAAAGGAATGTCATGCCAGCGTCCCATATGAAAGTATGCCACGGTACAGTCAGTTTCTTGGCTCGAATCCAGGCCCAAGTTGAACCAGTGGTGAACTCGCCTGAGGGGTTTTCTATCCACCGGAAGCTGTCCTCTTACGATGGACGGAGGGGTGGAATGGGTTGGATGAGCGCAGCAACACCGTCTGAAGCTAAGGCTTCAGAATTGAGCCCGGCTAGGACGTCGAATACAGTGGTTTGTCTAGGAATAGCTGAGTCATAGATTTGTCTATTGGATATAATCTTGTACAGCGATCCTCTAGGGTTCCAAGAATCGAACCAGAAGGAAGTAGAGTGTCCATTTCCAATTTGCCATTGGAAAAGGTGTTGAAAGTTCGATCGAAGGTGAAGGATCTTTTTCCAAGCCCATGAGTAATACGTCGGAGTGATAGCACACCAGAAGTTCCTATTCTTGAGGAAGATCGAGTGAATCCATTTACACCAAAGTGATTGCTTGTCTGTAAATAGAATCCATATGTGTTTGAGCATGGACGCTCGGTTGCAATCAAGCATTCTACGAAGGCCCAGTCCCCCCTTTTAGAAAGGACCTTTTATGTTCCAAGTTTTTCAAAAAACTTGATTTCTATTTCTAAACTTGTACCATTGGGATACTCCATTAGCTTTTCAGATTCAACATTAAATTTTTCGTTTAAATCTGAAGTTGTTGGGAGTGGTAATTTGTTTGATAGTCTTTTTTGAATTAATTTGCAAGACAATGCCTTTCAGAATACGATGCGTGTTCATGATAATGCTGGTATAAAATGATGTGTTGTGAATGAGGATTCATCTATGTTGTGGCATCGAAGATTGGGACATATCTCCATAGATAGAATCAAGCGATTAATAAATGATGGAGTACTCGGTACTTTAGATTTTACTGAGTATGACATTTGTGTGAACTGCATAAAGGGAAAGCAAACCAACAAGTCAAAGAAATGTGTCAAGAGGAGTACGGAAATATTAGAAATTATTCATACAGATATTTGTAGTCCATATATGGACTCGTATGGTCAGAAGTACTTCATCTCTTTTATAAATGATTACTCACATATATGTATCTCTATTTTCTTCATAATAAGCACGAAGCATTGGATACCTTTAAAGTTTTTAAGGCTGAAATAGAGAAACAATGCTGTAAGCAAATTAAGATTGTGAGATCAAGTAGAGGTGGAGAATACTATGGTAGATACATTGAAGATGGACAAACACCTGGTCCATTTGCGAAGTTTCCTTAAAAGCATGGGATAGCTACCCAATACACCATGCCTGGTTCTACAGACCATAATGATGTAGTAGAAAGAAGAAACCATACTTTATTGGGCATGGTGCGGAGTATGCTTAACAGCTCAAAACTTCCTAACTCCTTGTGGATTGAAGCTCTTAAGACAGCAATATACATATTGAATCAAGTTCCGACCAAGGTTATCTCAAAGACACCTTTTGAGTTATTCAAAAATTGAAAATCGAGTTTGCGACATGTACGCTTTTGGGGATGCCCGTATGAAGTGAGAGTTTACAATCCACAAAAAAAAAGAAGTTTCACCCAAGGACTATAAGTGGGTATTTCATTGAATATGCTGAAAAGTCCAAAGGGTACAAGTTTTATTGTCCATCTCACACGACTAGGATTGTGGAATCGAGAAACACTAAGTTTCTTGAGAATGACTTGATCAGTGGGAGCAATCAACCTAGGGACCTTGTTCCTGAGAAAGATCATACATATTCTCAACCTTCCACTTTAAGTGTTAGATTGGTGTCCTTTCTGTCCTTGGCGAGATTTGCATCGTTGATGCTATAACTGCTACGATACAAGCTGGAGGTCTATATAAGGAGAAGAGTAGCTCGAGTCCAAGGAGCGAATGTTTTCAAGAGAAAAGTGATCTATTTAGAGAAGATACGAGAGATTTCAAGCTTCTGAGTGCTTTTCACTCAAATCCTTCGTTCTGCTCTTCAAAGCCTTCGCTCGCCAGTGCTAGCCAGCACCACTGCTTATTGTTTGCTTGTTGTCTAATCCACTATATTAGCATCTATGTTAGTGAGACAAGTGCAAGGCTAGTGTATGTGTCCTGATAGTGTTATCTATCCTACTGAGGAACGTTACAAAGCAGTTGTAATCACCAGTGTTACTTACTAATGGAATCGAGCCTTTATTAAAGCTATTAGTCTAAGAGTGGAGTACGCTTTGAATAAGCTGAACCACTATATATCATGGTGTGATCTGCATTGTTACTTACTGCACTCATACTACATCATCTCTGCATATTCAAATATCAGCATCACATCTGCTAGCTAACGAACCTTACTGAGAACATATTGCACTATCATTTAGTTTAGATCATCAACATCACTCATACTAGTTCATAAACATTTAGAATCATCAGTAGTGATTGTTTGTTATTCCGTGAACAATTTTAAAAATCATCACTCAACCTATTCAACCCCCCTTCTAGGTTGTGTGTTAGCCCTAATAATTGGTATCAAAGCACGGTTGCTTATTTATTGAAATGTCTCTTACTTCTAAGCATAAAGATCTTTTATGGCCAATATCAATAGCTTCTTTGCTCCTAACCCACATGCTCTCAACAAGCCGCCATACTTTGATGGCTCGAACAATAGCTACTGGAAGAATCGCGTGAAAATTTATCCTGAAGCAACTGACCTGCACCTATGGGAAATCATTGAAAATGGACCTGTTGTTCCATTGCAAGCACCCGTTCAAGTAGTTGAACAAGGAGACCATAATGTTCCTACTACTTGAGGAAACCAAAATGATGA